>JAQZBX010011103.1:0-43324 GCA_029593785.1 Cabassous unicinctus | reverse complement strand
CCCCTTGCTGCTTGTGTTTTACTGTGTCCATTCGCTGTGTGTTTCTTCCGTGTCTGCTTATCTCCCCCTTGCTGTGAGGTCCTGCTGCATCAGCCCACCGCCTGCTCTCACAAGGAGGCCCCAGGAAGCGAACCCAGGGCCTTCCGCATGGTAAACGGGAGCTCTATCCATTGAGCCACACCCGCTTCCCGGATAACTGCATCTTCAATTCTGAGTTACGAGTTCCAAGTTTAGTAAAGTTTTCAAATAGGGCATTTTCATCTGGGAATTTGATTTCCAGAAACTTGGAAGTTCCGGAATCAGTTTCTGTTTTCTTTGTGCCCAAAAGTTCAGTCCTTAGTGTATTTCGCTCATCTAGTATTTTGCTATAAGCTGCAAGGAGAAGCCAAGCCACATTCTCCGAGTTTACCCTGGAAAGTTCTCCAGCTAAATGCTTTGGTTCGCCATTTTCAAATTCTGTCTTCCTTATAACACCAGGAGTTAATCTTGCTAAGTTCTCTGCAACTTTAAAACATGGATCGCCTTTCCTCCAGTTTCCAATAATAGTTTCATCATTTACTTCTAAGGCATCATAGAAAGTCTCTTTAGCATCCATATTACTATCAATGGTCTCTTCAAAGTGATCTAGGCCTTTTCCATCAAGCATTTCACAATTCCTCCAAAAAATACCCCTTACCCATTTATAAAACCGTTCCAACATTTTGGAATTACAAAAGCACTTCCCCACTCCTCGGTACCAAATTCTGTATTAGTCAGCCAAAGGGGTGCTAATGTGAAATACCGGAATTGATTTGGTCTTTATAAAGGGTATTTATTTGGGTAGAAGTCCACAGATACCAGGCCATAAAGCGTTAAGTTTCTTCTCTCACCACAGTCCACTGCCACGTGTTAGGGCAAGACAGCTGCCAACGTTTGCCATCAGGCTTCTGGGGTTCCTCTCTTCCCGGGGCTGCGTTTCTCTTTGGGCTTAGCTCCTGTTTCCTCCACAAGGTCAGCTGTAGACGATCAGGCAAACAGCTCGCTTCTCTTCTCCTGGAGCCTTCTTTCCAACATCAAAACTGCTTCTCAAAATCTGCTTCTTAAAAACTGCTCTCTGCCTTGCCTTTTATATTCAATTCCTCACCCACCAAGGGGTGTGGCTTAACGCCCTACTGACGTGGCCCAGTCAACGCCAGTAATGATAACTTAATCATGCCCAGATTAACAGATCAGTTTGCAAGCATGATCCAATTATGTTTTTAGAATTCATAATTACATCAAACTGCCCAACTGTAACAGGGTGTGATTGCTGGATTATGTGGTAAGACTACATTTAGCTTTATAAGAAACTACCAAACTATCTTCCCAAGTGACCAGATCATTTTTTCATTCCTAAAAGCAATGAAGGAAAATTCTGTTGCTCTATATCCTTGCCAGCAATCAGTATTGTCAATTTTTTTTATTTTACCCATTCTAATAGATTTGGAGTGGTATCTCATTGTTGTTTTAATTTGCAATTCCCTAATGACAAAGGATGTTGAACATCTTTTCATATGCTATTTGCCATCTGTATATCTTCTTTAATGAGGTGTCTGTTCAGATCTTTGGTCCATTTTTAATTGGGCAGGTCATTATATTTTAGCATAAAGTTTTTCCCTGGGCAGTGGGTGTTAGAGTTCGTCCTTGATTTTCTCTTCATTTTTATTTTTTGGAAGTCTCCGTCATACAGTTTTAACTGGCCATCTCTAAAAGCCTGTTCTCTTACCTATTACTCTGTCCTGTCCCCTAAACTGCTGTGGCTGGTAATGATGATGGTTATAATGATGATGATGCTAATGTGTATTGAATGTGAGCCATGTACCAGATACTCTGAATGCGTTGCATGCCTTATTTCATTTCCTTCTCACAACAATCCTAAAAGGTATGTACTATCAGTATCCCTGTTTAGTAAATGAGGAAAGTAAGAACATTAAGAAACTTGCCCACACTTACAGTTAGTAAGCAACTGAGCCTTATTTGAATCCAGGAGTATGAGTCCACAGCCTATGATCTTAATCACTATGGAACATTCATACTGCCTAGAAGGCTAGAAAAGTAGACACAATTTATATTTTTCCCTATGAGTAGTCAAAATAATGTTTATTATTCATACTGCCTAGAAGGCTAGAAAAGTAGACACAATTTATATTTTTCCCTATGAGTAGTCAAAATAATGTTTATTAATGCTGAAAATGTACTGCTGCAGGGTAAGATACAGAGAATTATTAGGCATAATCTTTGCTTCAAGGAAATCACAGCTAGTTGAGATACCCCAGGAAGCCGTACTAGTAAAAGAATGACCCCATCAATCCCTTCTAACCTCCCCACCACCAAGCTCCTCCAGCCACTTGAGTGAGAGCTTTGGAGGGGAAATCACCACCTTATCAGACACAAATAGGCTGTCAGTGCCATATGGAAGTGACTGCTGTTGGGCTTTAAATCATCATCAGGTTACAAAGGATAAGTCAGCCACTTCTGAGAAAGGAGCACATGCTGTGAAGAAGAAAGATGCTCTGCTTTCTTCTGGTAATTCCCAGCACCACTAAACTGGACACTTCATATCCTGCTGTCATAGGGATCTTTCTTTCTTTCTTTCTTTCCTTTGTTTCCTTTCTTTCCTTTCTTTCTTTCTTTTTTTTTTTATCTTCTGGAAAGTAAAATTTCAAGTTTGAGCAAAAACTTCCCCTGAATCACAGAGTCCTTAGAGTCTTCTGACTATCTCCCTTTCTTTCATACTTTACACTTAAAATCCCTCCTGAACGCAATCCTCATTTAAATATAGATAGGAAGATTTGGAGTATGTTCTATGACTTTGGTCTATGTGCCAGTTGAGCCCTGAATTTCAGCAGAGTAGCAACACCTACTCTCTCATTGGGCTCACCCAGGACAACTAACAAGGAGATGATGATGGACAATGACATTACCAAGGAACAGAGAGTGTCTGCAACTGCAAGCAAGATAGTTCCATCCATCTGCCCAATGGGATCTAGTTCCCTCTCAATTAGAAGCAGAGTAGGCATCACCATCCCCAAATCCTCAAGACTGGGGAATGAACAATGGACTAAAGTAGACTTATTATTATTCTACTATAGACTTATTATTGTTATTGCAATGGAAGAACTTTTATCAGTGGCCACAAGAGGTTCTGAGGGATGGGAGAGAGAAGAATAGGTGTAATATGGGGGGATTTTGGGGACATTGGAGTTGTCCTGCATGACATTGCAGTGACTGATACAGGCCATTGTTTTTTTGTCATAACCTACAAAATTGTGCATGACAGAGTGTAAACTATAATTTAAGCTGTATTCCATAGTTGGTAGCAATGCTTCAATATGTGTTCATCAATTGTAACAAATGTACCACACTAAGGAGGGATGTTGTTGATGTGGAAAGTGTGGGAGGGGGAGGGAGGGGACATATGGGAATCCTTTATATTTTTAATGTAATATTTATAAAATCTAAAGCTACTTTAAAAATTAAAAAACTGATTAAAAAAAAAAACCCCAGGCCTGCACAACATAATGGCTTAGGTTAATTTTCAACACCCCTGTACACTGGTTGCTTTTGCTTTTGTTTTTTCTGCTTTTATTCTTTTTGCACTTTATGCTAAGAAAACCTTAACTATGAAGCAGCCTTTCCACAACTGAATATCATTGGTAGAATATAGAATTGGCATGGAATTCTAACTTGGCAAAATGGCACTTGGAGGACTAAATACGATTAACATATACATAAAGATATCCCAAGTCTTTTCACCTAGGCATTTTTGACTAGTAATTAGAAGCCACATCTGCCTCCAGAAGGAGAGTGGGAAACACCCATGAAGTCATGCCACAGAGAAAGCTACTCACTTCCTATCCTTTATGCTAAAATGCACTGTTTCAGCTTTGCTTCCATCATTTTACCTCTCCATGTTTCAGCTTATGTTGTTGAAGTCAAGGGGCCTTTCCCAAACAAAATCCAGCAAAAAAAGAGAAAGATTTTCATATTCCTTGTCCAGTCAGAAAAACAAGTTGATCATTCATGAACAGCACCGTCTTCCTCGACCACCTAACACTTCCTGTGGTAGCTAAGGCAGTTGATATAGCTTCAATGTTCCCTGTAATAGTGCAACTCAAATGTATTTTTAATGAGGCCTAAAGGATCTGTCCTTAGGAAATGACCCTGAAAGTGTTAACATGTATAAAGTTGTAGCACCTCTCTCTATTTTCTTCAAAAATATAACTTTCCAGAGATTCCTATGCATGCAAGGAATGCATTCCAAGGGAGGCCTGGAATGCTTCTCCCGTGTTCTGGCATGGACTCAGGCGTAGCAGATATTGGAGCCTGGAACAAAAGGTACAAACTATGTTACAGGTCATTGAACAAATACCCAATGTTTTACTGAAAAACTGTCCTTGATCTGTTGTTCCAACCGATTTTATATTCTAAAAGTGTCCAGATACCTAATTCAGGATATTAGGCATTCCACACAAATTGAGAAGGAGACTGGAGAATGAAAAGAAGGCAGAGAGGAGAATGAAAGAACTTGATTAACAGTATTAGGAACTCCCAGATCCGGCTTACCTAATACTAATGATACTTGCAATTAAGAGATGATCTTCAAAAGGCAGATAAAATACATTGTGCTACGCAGTTCTAATTTTGACCTTTACCTTTAACATCTCTGAAGCAAACCCGAGTTTTCCTATTCTTAAAGCAAACCTGATTTTTTTATATTCTCTTAAAAGCATCTCTTTTCCAAACTGCTAGAATATCATTGAAAGATGACAGAATCAATATCATAGATACGTGCTTCCAGGGCATCTGAACAAGGTGTATTATACCCAAGATATCAACATTCTGGATTGTGATTCATTTCACAATGTGCTCAGGCTTAGTTTGTTTTTAAATGAGCACTATGTCCATTGATTTTATATCAAAGTATAAAGCTTTCATTTCTGGATAGTCTTTATTTATTCTTGCTTCTCTCTTAAAACTTTCAGAGCAACAAAGAAAGCAAATGTATTGTACTTTGACGTAAATACCAAATGTAAACACAAAACTATTTACTTCTCTAGTAATTTATTGCAGGATATTTGAGGTGGGCAGAAAAGGTTAAGAAATTTAACTTTGAATTAACCTGGAATTCAAGTTTAAGGGAATTAGGGTGAGAGTGGGGAGACTTCATCCTACCTATTCAAGGTGAATCTCCCTTAATGGTCTCCTCAACAATTTCAATGGCTGCCCCAATGCAAAGTCGTAATATGAACTTTAGGGAGAACCTAAAGGGTTACCACATTGTTTCAAAGGAAGTGAATCTGCTCTAAGAGAAACAGCAGATAGATGCCCTGCATGAGTCTGGAAAGCATGCCAGTGTCCAGTGTGAGAAAGGACTAGGGCAAAATTGTAAAACACTGTTATCTTTTTTCTTCCTGAGATAAAAATAATAATTATGCATTATAAACAAAACGTTTTGGGGTAGCATTTAGGTTCACCCTGCCCAAAGCCAAGGATGAGAAGTGTGGGTCTGGGATAGAAATGATGATGGGGGATTGACTGATGTCAAAGGGGTGGAAGGACTGAAGTAAAGAGAAGGACAGGAAATGGTGGTCTTCCAGCAAAAATGTCAGAGACTGGGGAACACAAGAGGGAGCCTGAATTTACCTGTTCTTCCCAGGGTCCTTAGGCTCCAGTGATTGAGCTGAGCCCTGGATGGAAACCAGAGACTGAAATGGGTGAGTTTTGGTTTATTCTTTCTTTTTTTCTCTACTAGGAGACCCTCTACAGAGGAGTGACACAGGAACTAAACGCTGCTTACTTCAAGGTCCTGCAGAAGGTCTTCTCTCTCCCTCTCATGTCCCTGATCCATCTACATGTGTTGCCCATTTGCCATCTCCAAGTGCACCTGGAAGAGCCAATTGTAGAACTGCCCAGATCCAAACGTTTTTCACTTGAAGTCTCACTTCACACATATCCATTATACTCCTTTCACCTTTTCCTTATGATAGAACTATCCTCTTTCCCTTCATAATCTATATGGTAAGCAGGAAGTAAGAAGGGATTTTTGCAGGTTTCTGGGAAGAAAGAAATGTGGTTCAACATTGGAGGCCTGTGAAAACAAAGAGATGAATAGGATGAAGACTACTTCCAAGTAATTGACCACCAAGTGGTGAAGAGACAGACATGCAATAAGAAACATAATGAAAAAAGTTATGAAGTAAGGTTATAAAAATATACACATAGACATGCAAACTAAAGAGGAAGGAAAGAGGCAATTGCCTCTGAGGAGGAGGGGGAGTGGATTGGAAAAAGCCTCTGGGGAAGGAGAGAGAGCAATGGAGCTAACATTTGTTGAGTGCCTACTAATTGCCACCCAAGTTGTACAAGATGGTCCACTGAAATCTAAAAATACCCCTCTGAGGATGATACAGTTTTACAGAGGATGAAGCTGAGGATTACAGAGTATAAATGTTTGGGCATCTTAAGTTAGAGATCACTCAGCTAAGAAACAGAACCAGGATGGAATTCAAAGGCCATGCTCTTTTGACTAAAAACAAACAATCACTATCCAAAGGTACAGAGAGAGAAAGCTTCCCATTTCCCTATACTGATGCCTTGAGGTCACAATACATGCAAACCCAGAATTGAGGGTCTATAGACTCCTCATTTTCCCAAAGAATATTTACTACATCATCTGACCTTTATCAAAGGGCAGACAGTATAAACTTTATTAGCTGACTGCTACCAGTACAACTTTTCCCTAGAGAACTCCACTCTCCAAAATTCCAGGCCATGATCCAAAATTCCAAATACCCTCTCAGAGAGGGAACTCTGAGGTAAATGGATCCCAGCATCATAAAGTATCCAAGGAGCTTCTGGCCATTACTCAGGGGATTAGGCACTGCCTTGATTCAGCTCTGCAAAGGCTGTCCTTGGGGCTTCCCAGGAAAATGAGTAGGAAATGGGCCAGAAAGGAATCAACAACTGCCACCCACAGTTCTACAGGTAAGTGCACTGCTGCAGCTATGAAGGGAGTCACCTGACTGAGGACACCTAGGGAAGGTTCTCAGAACACATAGCCAGTTCTTGATGTTGGTGCAAACCTTAGTTCTCCCAGGCATGAATTTTTAGTGCCTACTGCTGTTCCTTGGCAAATAAGAACTCGGGAATGATCTTTTAATAACATTCTCTCAAGCCAGAATGGGCAACAAAGGTTTTTCCTGCTATATATGGAAACATGTCCTGGCTCTGCCAAGTACCTAGATGAGACTCCAATTCTTCTCTAAATGTATGAATCATGATTAAACAGAAAATTCCAAGCTCAAAACAGTTTCTGAGGGAAGGAAAGGGAGTTCAGTTACCCAAATGTGTTCATACCTTCTGGAATAGAAACAGTGGGAAACTGAATGCCACATTCATCCTTGAAGATTAAATCTTCCACAACAGAAATAGCAAAAGTCTCATGTTTGGCTTTTTAAAAAAATCACTATTCTGTTCTATAACTTGACAGAGTTTTAAATGACCAATATCCTTACTCTTGAAATAAAGAAGTCAAATATTGTCACATTGAAATAAATCCGTAAAATATTTTTTATATTTTACCCAACAAAGTACAATGTATTTTTACATAAATTTTCTTTTATTTTTAAATCTCATTCTTTTCTTAAAAATATATAATGGGGCAAAGAAAGAAAGGAAAATATTTGCTTTGGAGAAAAATATCACTTCTTCTACATAGAGTGTTTTAAAGAGTAATATCATGTCATTTGATGAAGACATGATCAGGAAATGCTTATTCTTTTAATTAATCAAGTTTAAAACATTTAACATTCATGTTTTAGCTGGCTTCATCAGAAGATATGCTAAAAAGTATGACTCCAACAAGCATGTTAAATGAGCAACTATTAACCATGGGTCCAAGGAAGATAGTGCTTGAGAAGAAATTTCTTTCTGAAGCTTAAAGACTGTCATGTGGAGTAAAGAGTGAGCTGTTATGAATATATCCAAAGTCAGAGAAAGAACCACTGGATAAAGATTAGAGCAAAGCAGAATCAGGTCAATATAAGGAAAAGCCTCAGAACTATTTTTGCTGTCCACAGATGGAGGGTGATTCATTCTCTATTGCTAGAAATACTTAAGCAAAAGCTGATAAGCACCTGGCAGAGATGCTTTAATATTTCTAGCAATAGAGAATAAACCATCCATCCCATATTTGATTAGCTTTAATATTTTTGAGGTTCTTCCTTATCTCCAAATATATGTCCCATAGGCTGCTTAAATTCTCAAGTCCAAAACTGAATCGTTATCTTCTCTTCCAAGCAATGTGCCTGTTTTTGCTCTCTCAGTACATGGCACAATCGTCCACCCATTGCGCCAACCTAAAATCTAGGCAACATTCTATAAACATCAGCCTTCCTCCATGATATAATCACTCCCTAATACTTACTCATTATCCCTCTCAAAGATCTCCTACATCAAGTAATAGGTTAAAACAGATGACACTCTTGAATGATAGCAATGATTCTCAACCTTACCCACTCATTAGAATCATTGGAAGAACTTTTAAAAAGATATGATTCTAATTTGCCCAGGCTATACCCCAGACCAATTAAATAAAAATCACTGTGGAATGGACCAGGCATTAGCACTTTTTAAAGCTCTCAAGTGATTCCAATGTACAGCTAGGCCTGTGAACCACTAAAATAGAGACAAGAAGACCAGATAAGAAGATATTGAAATAATCAAAATATGAAATGATGAACTAGGGCAAATGCAGTTGGAAAGGAAATTTTTAAATATATATATTTGAAAAAGATATGAGAGAACAGTGCCAACTTCTCATGGCAAAAATCCCAATTCTTTCATTCCATCCCATGGTCAGAGACTATAGCCCATCAACCAGTCATCATGCAGAGCAGAACACGTGAAGGTATGTGGATGGATCTGCCCAAACTTTTCACTATATCTGGGGAACAACCTACAGTAAGTCAGGCAAATTATCTACAGATGTAAGAAAAAAATTAAAACATTTGTATAAGTAGACCACAAAATGTTTTTTACAGAGTCACCAAAAGCATAACTTAAAAAATTAGATTCTATAAGTCTTGGGTACCTAGAAAGCAAGGAAATGTGTTCATACAAATCACACTCTAATATCTAATATTCCCATATCTAATATCCTCAAATATTAGAACTAATTATTTTTTGATTACTGACTAAACATTATGCTTGAGAGTAACCTTTTTAAAATTTATTATATGCCACAAACAAAATTTTTCTTTAAAAAAGCCCTCTAATTAATATAACTTGGAAATGTTATGGCATTTAGTTCAAAGATAAAATCATGATCACATCAATAGACCTTGCTATTCCTAGAAAATGGCCCTGATTTACCACAGCAATTTCCTGAGGAAGGGCAGTGGGAGTAGAAAGCCACTAACTCCTACACTTGTCTGTCAGTCCATGACGTTCTTTGCTCTGGCATGAGAAACTTAAGAGTAAACCATGAAGTAAATTAAAGCCAGACATTGTCAGCACTCTACTTTGGCTTCCTGGGCCTTCTCATCACATTGCCAAGAAATAACCAAAGAAGAAATCGGCAACTATTTATTATGCAAAATTTGGCTATCTTTTCCTAAACTTTCTAATACTAGAGAAATGAAATAAAAATATCTAATAATAACTTTTTAAAACCTACAAAAAGAATATAAATACATGGGGTGAAACCATGAAGAAAAACAAGGGAATAAAGGACCCCAAATTCAGACATGTGAATACCTCTGAGGTGGAGAGAGAAACGGAAGTGATTGGGGAAGAAGGGCACACAAAGAGCTTTGAAGGAAACGGTAATGTTCTATGTCTTAAATTGTCTCTGAGATGTTTCTATAGATGTCCATTTTATTGTTATTCTTTATACCCTCTATATACCTAAAATATTTTTATTTATTTAATAATTAAAACAATTTTTTAAAGAATTTTTTTTAATGGAGTAGAATGGAAGACTTCTAAATTTCTGTCACAAGCTTGCCATTATATAACCTTTAGCCAAACACTTCACTGGAATTCAGTAAAATACAGGCACTGGGCTAGAGTGGGGGTTGGCAAACTATGGCCCACCACCTGTCTTTATAAATAAAGCTTTTTGGGAGAACACAGCCAAGCCCATTCATTTACGTGTTGTTTATGGCTGTTTTCACACTACCACTGCAGAGTTAAATAGATGAAACAGAGACCATGTGGCTTGAAAATCCTAAAATATTTACTATCTGGCACTTCAAGAAAAAATTTCCTGACCCTAGACTAGAGGATTATGATGGTTTCTCCTAATTAACAAAGATTGAAATTAAGGAAAAAATGTTAGTATCCAGACATGTTAACACCATTTGGCCCACTAATGGAATTTTCTTCATTGACAGCAAAATTTCTTTGTACTTTTCATAAATGTTTTGTTTCAGGTCTGTAAAGTCTCATGAACCATGTCAACATATCTTAAGACATGTTTTTGTATAGAGGGTAGTTTCCTCTAGATCAAAAGTAACATGAGTGCAGAATCAGCAATCTTCTGCCCTGGATGCTGAGGACAGTCTCTGAAACTAAATCTCATAACTAAAATCCTGGTTGGGAAATCTCAGGAGCCTAAAACACTTGCTCTTGAAAAGGGTCTTAGCTAACTGAATCATAAAGGTTCATTCCTAGGACTAGATCTATATGCTGGCCCAAGGGTTATAAACTCAGAGATTTTCAGTCTCTTAGAGCACACAGGTGTGCACATGGAAAAGCTTGATATTTGCCATTTTAAAATGCCAAGGACAGTAAGTCCATCCTGCCCTTTGTCCCAGTTAAGTTCACTTTTATATCTGTGCAAACAGTCCTTCAGACTACAAAAACTATCTGCTGGAGATAAAGAAGCAGGATATATTATCTACCCAAACTTATCCCTCTATAAACTTAACTCCTCGTTCTCTTCTATGCCCTCATGTGATGCCAGTGCTGCAACATTGCATTCATACTTGAGACTAACAGCTGCCTACCCTAAACTTGCCATGTTGCATGAAGTCCAACAGTTACTGATGTAACCATCCCATCTTTGGTTGACCAAGGGGCATGAATAACCAGAGGCCATTTTGAGCATCTAACTTCCAGTCTGCAAAACTCATGAAACTATCTGAAACTGAGGTTGGCTGGAACTATCTATTTCAGGGCATATATTTATATACATATGAGCAGCAGACCCAGAGTTCCCATTATTGGCTGTACCAGGATAGCTGGGTGCCAGGCCCACAAAAACAGTGTGGTAGTAAAGAAGAGAGGGTTCAATGTCTCTTGAGCCACAGCTAGGACCCTGTACTTGTTTGATGCATACAGTGTTTCTGTTGTGTTCTTTCTGTCAAAAGCAGTAAATCACCTTTTGTCCCTCAAAAAAGAGATGTTTATAGGGGTTCACCTGATTTATTTTATAGCCTGCAATAGCTTGTTCACAGATCAAAGTTACATATTTAATGAGAAGTATTTAACTTAGAAAATTATTTTGGGTAACTAGGTCTTTGGGGGATTTTTACTTTTGTCAAGAAAGAGACAGAAAAAACATTGGAGTAGAAGTCAAGGGACCTGGGTCCTATTTTCTGGTATCAAACTATCACCTTGGACACTGCACTTAACCTCTCTGGACTTATATATCTCTGAAGAAAAGTTCTTGTAATAAGTGATCTCAAGATAATTTATATCTCTCTCCTTCTCCTTTCTTGCCCCCTTATCTAATGAGTTTGAGTATATGAAAGGGTCTCCTCCACCTCTCCATCTCAAATTGCTCTGAATCTTCATCCTCTAGGTCTTTGTTTCTCTAACTTGAAGTATCCTTCATTCTTATCAAGGCTAAGGTTTCCACTCTGGCTCTTGACTTCATCCCCTTCTGTTTCTTCTGGATTTTCTACCTCTATGCCTCTGCTTATGTTGAATTGCCATTCTACTTCATAAGAAAATCTTTTTCAAGAGCCAGAAGAAATGTCATTTCCTGCCTCCTGCATTTCTAAATCTTGACTAGGAGTGATCCCTTTGTCTTGTGCACCTCATCAGCTTTTATTTTATTCATTTCTTATAATAATTACCTGTATTGCAGAGATTGCATACTTGCCTTAGCCTTTCTGCTAGATTATAAAGTCCATTTCTTACTCAATTCTGTGTACCTTATAATGCCTTTCACCTAATAAGCATTCAATCTGTGTTGAGTAATGATGAATAAAATAGATTGAAAAATTCCTCATATGTGTTTCTAGATCCTGATTAGTAAAAACTTAACTTCTTTTTTCTGTAGTTCCTGTCATGAAAAGAGAGAAGGGGCATACTTTAGAAACACATATCTTTATTATTGAGTCAATTACCTGCTTGTCACAGATTCAACCACAAAATACATTACTTCTCAATGTATACTGCCTAGTCCATCTTTCTACTTCTCTAATTTAGAGACTTTTTTTCAAAAATCCAAGCTAGTAAAGTTAAGTAAGACAGAATCTAACAACAATGGTTTTTTTAAAAATGTTTACAATGTTTGGAGAAAAATCATTGTAGACATGGACACTTTGTGGGCAGGGGTAGAATCTCCACTTCAACCCACTCTTTCTTGCACGTTCCAGCAAGCACCTTCCAGTAAAGTCTTTGGGTTTCACTGATTGTTAGAAATCAAGACTTTTTTCTTGCTTTGGAAAAAATTACCTATGACAACTCTTTAACTTTGTAAGCAATCAATAAGAATTAGCTGGACTAAAAAAAAATAAAACAAAAACAAACAAAAAAAAAAACCTTACCAGAAGAGCACAGGAGTCTAAGAAGTAGTGATAAAAACTGAGATAAGAAGTCAATTGCTCAATTTATCTTGCACAGATTCTCAGGGATTTATCCCAGATCTAAAATAGACTGTGATCCTAAATTCCAAGTACGTGTGTTCTTTCATGAATTGGTGAGAGCCATAGTATCTTCTGTACGAAAATTAAAACTTTCCAAATATTTAAGCTTTTCAACAATGCATTCAAGTAACATTAAATTCCCTTTTCTTATTCATTTCTTAATTCTCCCAACTAAGATTTATTTTATTTCTTTCAACAGTACATCCATTTGATGTTAATCATCATGAGTCTTATGAAAACAATCATGAGCTTTAGCTCCATTTCACTTACTTATAAATTTACCTGTCCTATTTAATACATTCTAAAACATATCCTCTGCCAAGTCAGTTAACTCTTTTGCATTGATTTATTCATTCAAAGAATATTTATTGACCATTTAATATGTACCATGCACTCTTCTAGGTGCTAGATATACAGAAATGAACAAAATGCACAAATTCCTCCTCTCAGGGAGCTTACATTTTGTCAGAAAGACAAATAATAAACACATGTATGTCAGGAGGTGTTAAGTGCTGTGAAGAAAAATGAAGCAGGCTAAGGGCCTAGAAAGTGCTAGGGGGAGACCGCTCTTTCAGAAAGGTGAATATGAAGGGTAAAGTTAGGGAGCAGACATTACAACAATCTAGAAGAAGAATATTCCTGTAGGAAAGAATTTAAGTGCCAAGGCCCTGAGGCAGGAACTTGCTTGCTGTGGTCAAGGAATAACCATGGATGATGAGGAAACTCTATAGCCCAACAGATTACACCAGCTGAAGGTTAGATTCTATTAAGGTTCATAAATGTTCTACTAATTTTTAAAATTTCTTTCCCAATATAAATTGTCATGTAAAATGCAAAATAATCTAAACTACATTATCCCCTTGAAGTAATTATTGCTGAGTACTAGTAGGTATTCAGATACTTCCAGATGGATAAAACCAGATACTGGGTCTAAAGCATCTTAGATGTGAAATATAACTTTGTGTGATAATAATTCAGTACCTCCAAATTCTTAATTATTATTCTTGTCCAAGTAAATGAAATGACAACCTAAATGCATATAAATAGCATAATTCGTGTCTAAGAATTCTTCATTGTACTTCTCACTACTAGTATTATACATACTTATGTATTGTTTTTCTCCTCCACTAGAATGTACACTCACTGAGAGCAGAGACTCTGTTTTTGTTCACCATTCTATCCCCAGTTCCTACAAAACAAAACCTGACTTGTTTACTAGACATTCAATAAATGATTGTTGAGCTAATAAATGACTTCTTTAAGGAATCAAATGTAGGCTGAAGCTTACTAAAGTGATAATCAAAACAAGTAAGTTGACATTTAAAATAAGAAGTATGCCAGAGGTTTAGATGTCTTAGTTAAGGGGTGGAGATAATAAGAAGACCCTGGAAGCCATGGAGAGCAAGATGTGGTGGAAAGGTCATCCAAGTTAGGTGGCATGGGTTCTTCTCACTCCTCTCTTTCTGGTTTGGGTGGCTCAGAAATATAGCAGTCTATTAACAAAGCTAGCAAATACAAAAAAAAAAAAAGTGTAATGAGTTCAGTTTCCAACAGATTGAATCTGTGATGCCAATATAACATCAGGTGTGCAGAAAAATATGTTAGCCTCATAAGCATGTAATTCATACTAGAAGCTAATTGAATGAACAAAATCTTTCAGAAGAAAATGGAATAAAGATCACAAATCCAACTGCTTACAGGGAGCTAGGTAGGGAACTCTGACAGGTGAAGCAGGCTTGGTGGGTACACAAACCCATCTAAAGAGAGCAGCCCTTCTCCAGGAAGCCCATTATGACCCTGAGGTAATATGGGCCCAAAGTACCATGATCTCCTAATTCTTTCCAAGAGAAAGTGAAATTCAAGTTGTTACATGAAATCTCTCAACTTTTGTAAATTGATAACCCATTAAAGAATTTTTTTGAAATCTTGTTCAGGCCCATAAAAAAACCACAATAGCATAGGCTTGATGCACAGGACACCAGTTTACAATCTCTAAGAAAAGTAAGGGAGAAACAAAATGGACCAAGAACAGACAGAACTCTAGGGGATAATTTAAAGGGCAGGCTGAAGAAATAAAACCAAAAGTCAAAGAAAACAGTCAGAAAGTTAGGAAGGGAATCGAAAGAAAATGTGGTATTAGAGTATTCAAGGGAAGAGAGAATTTTAAAGACGGGAATAATTAACAATACAAATATTATAGAGCATGAAATAACAGCAGGACCAAAGGATCAGATTTGGCAAAAGGTCACTGGAGATATTTGCTGATGCTGTTTTACCAAAATAGTAGAAGTATATGAGAAAAAGGAGGTAGAAATGAGGTATATGAGAAAAAGGATAGACATGAGCTGTTCTACGTTGGTCAAAGAGAAAATAAACGGGTGTGATGATTACAATAACAAAACTAGTACTATTTTGAGAGTATTTACAAAATGGCAGGTGCTATGCTGAGTGCTTTATGGTGTTGTATACAATAGCTTATCTAATTTTTACAACAACCTTATGAAATAGGTACTATTATCATCCTTATGTCATAGTTGGGGAAATGGAGGTTGAGAGAGTTACCAGAGCTGAGATATGAGTCCAGGCTGTTTGAGTGAACAAAGAAACAAGGAACCCTTCCCATACACACACATGCACAAAATCTTATTTTAATAAGTTATAGATATTAGGGGTCTTTAATAGATATTCCCGTCTTTAATAGATATCAGGAACATGAAACATGAACATGAAACTAACTTCGAAACAGGACAAAGTTAGGGATGAGCAGGGCAAAACATGAGGGTTCTCTTGGGAATGATGCCAAGATCAGCCTCACTGTTTTTATAAATGGACTAGAGAGACTGAGTAATCTGACGTTTCAAATTTTGCAAATGACACACTAAGCATCTCTGGAGTGTGAAATGCCAACATGACAAAAATAAAGCAAAGTACACTTAAAGAGTGATAAGCGATATGTGCGCAGGACTAAGGAATGGGATCTGAAAAGAATCGGGTAGATGTCTCTTCAATTTCCATTTCAATACTTGCCTTCCGTGTTTCAGTGTGTTCCTCTGTCCTCTGATTTATCCATGCCTGAGGCATGGAAAACTGTCACATGGCAGAGATAAGACTAGACGGTCCCAAGGACTCACAGGGCCAGCCAAGACCTGAAATTCAACCCAACTATAGGATTGGGGTTCAGGGCAGGATATCGAGCCCTGTAGGCTGGAAATAGCCCAGCAAGGCCCAGTCCTCAAGGGAGCAAATACAAAAACACTACAACTAAGCTGTATCTCCTTAAAGTGGACAGAGGCTTTTTTTAGCTACAGTCCTTGGTTGTTCTACACAGAGATGGTGAACTTGTTAAACTCATTACTAAAACATATGGCACAAACTGAAAATATGAACATGTTTAAAAACATCTTAAATGAATTCACAATCATGAGTCTAAATGGGATTTAAGATAAACTAGGGCCACTTCTGAGGTGACAAAGAAGATCAGCTTCATCTACCATCACACACTTCCTGAAGCTACTATTGGATAAGCAATACTACAGTTGAGTGGATCACAGGTCTGAAGTATATAAAACTTCTCATATAGAAAATTTAATAGCTACCAGACCTTGTAATATCAATCTTGCCTCTTAACACTTTGAAACTTATGACTCTTTAGTGCACAAACACTAACAATCCTTATAATTTAAGCCACTACACAAATAATTACAGCATTTTTAAAATGTTCAGTAATAAAGAAATATCTTTATTGAACTTAAGCCCAAATGAATGACAATTTTTATTTTTAGCGAATATTTAGTGAGCACTCTATGTGCCACTTATTTAATCCATAACCCTCCCCACACACACACAGAAATAGGAGATAGGTACCCTCATTATCCCAATATCACAGGCTTTGAGAGTTATGTGATAGCCAAGGCTACGTGGCTATTAATTGGTGGAACAAGGACTCAAACCCTGGCAAGTTGCCCGCTTAAGCCACACTCTGAACCACAAACTAATCTATATTGCTTCCATTCTCTTCTACAAAAATAAAAGTTCATTATAACATATGTCCAGGTACATTAATCTGCAAATTCATCCAGGTCAAATCAAATCCAACTAGATGCTACATTTAAGAGAGTTAACAGCAACAAAAAGGGGTCCCATTAGTCTGGTTATGAAAACGCTCAACTACACTTTGTAGCTTAACCAGAAAATATCAAAAGCAATATATAATTTTCCAAACGAAAATGCCAATTCTGTCTTAAATTCCAAATCTTAAATTTAAGGTTTTGTCTTCTATCCATTTGCTCTAAAATACAGGGGTTGGTTTCAAGACAGAAGAGATAGTCTGAGAGTTGATAAAATTATACAGAGAAAGCCCTGGGAACCCCTCAGAGTCCAAAAACCATGCCCTACTGCCTCTGTGAACTCCCTCTTGAGTTTCGTCTTGATATCTTATGAAATTTGAAATCCCCATCAAGGCAGCTGACCCAGAAAGACAATCAACTGTGTTTGACCCAATACAAAATAAAGCCCACCTGTCCTAAACCATCCCTATAAGATAGACAAACCCTCACCCAATCAATAGCAGACAAGCTAACTTCTTTTTTATGTCTACAAAAATTGTCTGCCATCCCTAGAAGCCCTTTGGTTTTTGCAAGTGATCTGCCTTTCTTGCTGCTGCAGCAAAACTTTGATGTCCCAATTTAAATGCTGTAATCTGCAAATTCAACTCCATTTGTCTTTTGAGTCATCAGAGGTAACGTGGAACTGTTCTTAGAAACAATATTTCCATGTAAAACAGAGATCAACACTCTGTGGACACAAAAAAATTCATCTGGAAAAATGTCACTGACTTAAGGAAAACAAACTTCATACTGTTTTAACATTTTAAGTAAATTACATGAAAACAAAGAACACCAAACTTCAATCAGCAAAAGAGGATGTTTGTAGAAAATAAGCTTGTAAGTAGATATATTAAACACATTCTCACATTTTATACATTACTTACATTAAAAACCATTTCAAACTGTTCAAGATTAGGGAATAGTCTTTATTTTTTAAAGTCACATGCTGAAATATCCATGAATGAAATTATTTGCTTAAAAGTAATCCAGATTGGGGAAGGTTGGTAGTGAATGGAGGAATAGATGAAACAAGCTAGGCAATGGGTTGTGAATTGTTGAAGCTGGGGGTTAGACACATGGGGGTTTGCAATATGATTATCTTTATTTATTTTTATTCTATCCTACTTATTTTTGCATATGGTTGACATTTGAAAAGTTAAAAAAACAAATGGTTTAAGAATTTTTAGAGTATATCCTACGCTTATGTTAATTTGGTGTATAGTTGATACAATAATTCCTGCCAAGGATTTAAAATTAGGGGTAAGAGTAGAATACAAATCTCCCTACTAAACAGTGTAGAGTTTATGATTATAATCTGCTTCCATTAGTTCAATGAAAGCCTGGTCCAACTAGATCAAAGTGATTTGGTTTATATAAGGCCTACTTCACTTTCTTATGTTCCTCAGAATTACAATTCTAATCTCAACTAGCCATTTCAAAAACACATTTCTGTCTGTAAAACAAAGGGTAATAGATAATCTTTAAAGGAGAACAGCAAAGACTTCATTACATGACAGTATCACCAAAAGATGATCAATTCAATAGGAATTGCATGGTATGGTTCCAGTAAACCTTAAAACCACCACGCCTTAGAACTTCACTAATTGTTTCATTCTTCCTCAAGCCGTCTCACTCAAGGCCCATATTTCATATATTAATTTTGTTTCCCATGATCATTCTGCAACAAATCGGGAAGTTCCAAACTTTGCTTCCACTGAATACATATGGCCTTTGTGTGGTGAGAACCAATCTATTACTGATGTGCTTCTTGGTTGCTTACCAAAATTATGCAACAAAAGAAAAATGTTTTCAAAGTACACTGTTTAAAGTAGATGTAATGAAATCATCTGCATTTCTCATTGAAACTAGCAAATCAGAGTGGTGATAGTATTTAATTATATTTTACGACTTCCTTTGAAAGTAGCCTTCATTGACTTCGTTAAGAATTATATGAATTTCTATATATGAAAATTTGGTTGCATGTATTTGAAAAACATACATCAAAAAGAAAAATTGAAATGACTGATCTCCGATTTATCTCTATTCTTCTTTTAGATGCATGCTTCCAAATTAGTGTTTTTCTTTTAAAATGACTGCAGAATGGCTTTTTTATTTTCTCTGTCTCAAGACCGCTTATTGGGGTGGGATGAAGAGGAAAGGAGGAAAGGGGGAGATGACAGTGGGTTCAAATTTGAGGCAGCACTTTTATGCTGAGTAGAGCATATCCTTTCTCCAAAGTGACAATTTATGAAAATTTGATTGGCTACTTGCCTCTCTTTCATTAGTCAGGACTGCTGTGTATTTAATCAGAAGGGAAGTTCAATGGGCCAAAATTTTTAAATTACTTTCCTTTTATGTAAGAGATGAACTGCTTCCAAGTTCAACAAGCCAACGTGTTGTAAGGGAAGCAAGGAACTATAGAGAAAAGGGGGAGCTAAAATGCAGTGAATGTCTTCTCTAATCCCAGTTCTGTGGTGCTGTGAGTCAGTCACACGTGTGATGTCATGGATTCTCACAGCTTTGAGTTGAGCAGTTACCCTCAGTTGAAAAATGAGGAGACTGTGGTTAATGAGGTGATCCAGGATTATAACACAAGTCCATCTAACCCCAAAACTTCTCATCCTATTCCACTAATCTGGAAAAAGTAGTGCATGTCATCACTTTAATACAACTCAAGGTAGCTTCATGAATAGGCCCGTGCTTCTTCATAAAATCACTCAACTACAGGCAAACATACACTATTAAGCCCTAGCCTGCTTGATCCTATACAACAATTCTTACAGACAAGAGGCTACACTACAATTCTTATTTTTACTAATTTGCAAGCATGCGGCAAGTAAATGTTTACAAAGGATGATAAAGTAAATATATAACTAAATCTCACAAATAATCTCATGAACTAGATATGTCAGCAAATAACTACAAAGCAAAAAACAAACAAATCCCCAAATCCAACCTCCCAAAAAAGCTCATTCCAATAAAGGAAATGGGAGTTACTTAAATTTGACTTCCTCAGGAGGTGATCAGAGAAAACCCACCTAGCACTCAGGAGCAATAATCACAAAATTCATACTAAGGCAGGAATGTACAGGATGCTCACTTGAAATTTAACCAGTGCTGTTTGCTCCAAATAGAATTATACTTAAGACCATGACAGATACTGTAGGTTGGCTCACACAACAATCATTGTCAGCTATCTTTCTCCCTTACCTACCTCTACTTGCAAGATTGACAAAGCTAAATATTCACTTTCTCTGCCTCCTTTGCAATGGAGAGGGTTAGGGAACAAGGGGAGATGTGCCTACTCTCTGGACAATAGAACTTAACAGAAATCAGCTGGTGGAATTTCTGAGCAGCTATTTTTCTTTCCTAATAAGAGGGACAGATGAAGCTGGCATCCCTCACCCCAACTACACATATACTTTATCGCCTTTCTGCCAGAAGCAGGGGCAGTCATCTTGCAACTATGAGATGCAAAGCATAAGTAAGTGAGTACTTACCACTGATACTATTTGTATCTGTTAGGGAACTGTTCAACTTCAAGCAACAGAAAACTTGGCTAAAAGTGACTTAAACATAATATTTTCATACAACTGGAAACCTGGAGGTTGGCAATTGCTGGTTCTGCTGCTCAGTGACTGGGCTCTTTCTGACTTTTTGCTTTGCCATCCTTGCACGCCTTGACTTTTATCCTCAAGATTTGCATCTGATAGTTGAAATGTAGAACTGTCAATTTCTCCTTTCAAATATGCTTCTTATATTTTGGAGATCTGCTATTAAAGGCATATATATTTGTCATTGTTACATCTTCTTGTTGAATTGACCCCTGTATCAGTATATGACTGTCTTTGTCCCTCATAACTGTTTTTGACTTATAATTTATTTTTATCTGATATTAGTACAGCTACCCCAGCTCTCTTTGATTACTACTTGCATGGCATGTTTTTTCCACCCTTTCACTTTCAACCTACTTATGTCCCTGTATGTGTCTCTGTATCCTCTCTTCTTATAAGGATATCAGTCATTGGATTTAGGGCCCACCCTAAATCTAGGATGATTTCATGTCAAAAGTCTTAACTAATTACATCTGCAAAGATCTTATTCCTAATAAGGTCACATTCTGAGGTCCAAGTGGACAGGAATTTTAGGGGAACACCATTCAACCCACTAGAAACACTAAACAAGGTACTACTTACTGAGTTTTTTATTGTTCTCCCTTATAGGATATTATACTATCCTTATATCTCTATACACCAGAAGGGCTCCAAATCCAGTAAGAGACAAGGTTAAGTGTAGTGGAGCTGTTATTTAAAGAGAGAGAGAGAGAGAGAGAGATACAATAAATTGAAGATATACTAAATCCTATTTTTTAATACATCTGTTGTTGCATTTGATCAAGAAATCTGATGAAGGAACAACAGTACCAAGAAATACGTAATAGTGGCTTTGTGACTCTACTTCAAACCTCTTATTCTGTGAAAGCAGCTCCTACTCAACAGCATTTTCCAATTCCTTGAAAAGGCTTAAGATTTAACTTGAAATTGGTTCTGAGTCACATACATAATGGTTGCCTTCCCATTGAAGATTTCACACAGTAAATCATGAGTAAACAAGGATGCTATTTACATAGAGAAAGTGGTCAACTGTAATATAATTTCATTGGGGGTATTATCACAACAGACTGCAAAGTTTTAAGATTGTAGGGCCCACTCACATCTCACATATAAAGAATAAAAAGGAAATTCTCATTTAATGGAAAACTCTCCACATCATGTATCCTAGGTGTGGTACAGATCAGTGCCATTGACAGCATTTGGGAACTTGTTAGAAAAGCAGACTCTCAGGCCCCACCCTAGACTTATTATTAGAATCAATATTTTAACAAGATCCCAGGTGAGTTCCATAGGCACATTAAAGTTTGAGAAGCACTGATTTATAGAACCTTATCCCTGTCCAGCAGGCAATTAGTTATGATTTATTATTTTAAAAACTAGCAAACCAAGACGAGTTGATTACCTCTGCACAAGCGGTTGGGAAAACACTTCCATGATATTCTTCCTGTTGGATTAGAATACCTAAAACATAGTTCTAATAATAACACTCAAAGCCTTTAATGACTTCCCATTACCTAACAAAGTCTAAAGCCCTTAGTTTGATAGTCAAGATCCTCAATCATCTGGCAGCAACCCCCTTTCCCAATTTGGTATTCCATCCTCACCCCACCACATGCCTGTGTTTATCAATGTGCAGAAAGCAGACCACCTGCAAAAGAACCACCTAGCGCCCATCCTTGACCTTCTGAATCATTCTAGGAGATGGAAATGGTAAGGAGTAATCTTAACCACCTCACCCAGGTGATTTTGGGAAACAATCACCCATCCTTTAAGACTGACATTAAGTCTCTCAGCCTTGGTCAAGTTTCTCATGGTGCCTCCAATCTTAATGCCAACACTATGCCCCGTATGTAGCTCTGTTGTTGTCACACAGGATTGTACATGCTTCCATCTCTCTTTCCCCTATGAGCCCCTAGTAAATGTGTGCTATGTATCTCTGTATGCCCCAACATCTAGCACATTGTCTAGCAGATTGTGTTCAATACTTGCTGATTTACTGCAGCATCATTTATACTAAGCAAAAGAAATTAACATAACATAAAACCCCATTAAAGACAACCTAAATTAATTACAATACAGCCATACAATGGAATATTAAACATTCATTTTAAATGATGACATTAACTATTTATTGACTGGCAGGACACTCAGGATATAGACAGTGGGAAAAAAAAACAAGTTGAAAACATAAGTATAATACCAAAATGTTAATAGTGGTTATCTCTGGGTGGTGGGATTATGAATGAAATTTATTTTTTTTCTTTATATCTATTACCTGAATTTTTATAACAAGCATAGATGACTTTCATAAAGTTTAAAATTATTCCTATTTTAAATGTGGAATGAATGCTGTTATTGTAAATGATGAATTCAGTTATTCTGCTTCCAGGGCCAGAGATTTCCAAAGGTTGTCAATGATCTAAAGGTTGGTGAATTTGTTGCTAAGTAGAAGAAAGAGAAAATAGGAAATGGGTAGTCCTTAGCAACTGGCTCTTACTAATATTCCTCTAATTGTCTGGGATTTAGAAAAATATTTACATGTCCTCAAATATCTAATGAAAATTTTAGCTTCTAATGGAAACAGTATAGCTTAATCTTGGCAATATCAGCATAAAGAAACTCTGTTGTCAATTTTTTCAGTTGTGAAAACCAGCTTCCAACTTTGTCTCACTTCTCCTGTTGGCTCTTTTTTCACTTTTCAGAATGTTCACTGTCCAAGTTGAATTTGTTAAATACAATGTTTTACTCTATTTAGCATGAAGCCAAATCTGGGTATACCCACTGATGCCAATGACTTTTGGTTACTATTATCAAATTGGGGCACTGCTTCTGCTAGGAGAAGCAGGCATGAGGAGGGTGGAGAGATGCCTTCAGTCTTTTTTTTCCTACTATAAGGAAAACTCACAACCAGAATTCATTTCCAATTAATATTTTACATGAAAACAAGATGGTTTGAAGAAAAATAACTAAAAGAAATTAAAATCACACTTCCAACAACAGGAAGAATATGTCAATTAAGCTGGTATTTCAACACCCAACCTAAAACAAAAATAAAACTGGGATTTGCAAGGAAAATAAATAGAAAAAAACATTTAGTCACTGGTAGGATTTTATTACAGTTTGGATCAATTTTGAAAGCTTCAAATATGTACATGTCTACTTGAATAATGCCAACAACAACAACGAAAAAAAGCAGTTATGGTTATAGCCTAATAACTTGAGTACATTTCTTACATGGGTTCTCCTAAAATGTCCTCACTACATGAAAACCAAAAGCAAATAGGAAAAAAATCCTAAAAGGCTTGCTAGCATATGAAAATTCAGTATAAATTTAAGTATAAGAACTGTGGCAGTTTGATATTGTTTATAAATTCCAAAAATAGATATTGGTATGTTTGTAAACTGGTTTGTCCCTCCAGACATATAGATTATACTGGATTCAGAGGTTTCACTTTTACTTGATTAAATTATGATTAGGGTTCTGATTGGGCCACATCAGTAGGACGTTGAGTCCCCACCCCTTGATGGGTGGGGATTCACAGAGAAAATAACAAGGCACAGGAGTTAGAATTTTGAGCTGGAGCCCGTGAAGTAAACACACGGGAGAATACAGAGCAGCTGAACCCGGAGAGAATCGAGCCCCGGGGAGAAAGACCGAGCCGTTCACCTGATAGTCTACAGCTGACCTTGTGGAGACAGCAGAGCAGCTGAGTCTGGAGAGGGGCAAGCCCCTGGAAGAGAGAAACCCAGGAAGCCTGAACCCTTGCAGACGTCGGCAGCCATCTTGCCCCAAAACATGGCAATAGACTTTGGTGAGGGAGGTAACTTGGGCTTTATGGCCTGGCAACTGTAAGCATCTACCCCAAATAAATACCCTTTATAAAAACCAACTGATTTCTGGTATTTTGCATCAGCACCCCTTTGGCTGACTAATACAAGAACTTTAAAGCTTGCTTTTTTAACCTAACTCATAATAATCTCTCACTTCAAAAAAGCAAAATTTAACTGCAACTTATTATTCCCTAGGTTAAAGAAACACAGATACTCATCTGACAAGTTTAGAAGGAATATAGCAAATCCCAACCATGTTGCCTGCCACCTATGCATCTGAGATATAAGAGGATGGCAAAGGGGGCCCTAAAATGGGAGAGGAGACTGAAGGGTTCTTCCCTTCTGTTCTGCAGTAGCTACATGACTCCAGCTAGTTACTTTGCCTCTTGGAATTTCTCATTTCCTGATCTGTAACAACAGCCACTGGACTAGATAATGTCTAAGGTTCTTTCCAGATCAAAAATGTTTAAAGCCCTAATTCTACATATTTTCTCCACACATACCCAAATCTGAAGGCACTGTATTTTTATATTTATGAAAGCTACAAAAATAATTGCATTTTAGCAGATTTTCTACTGGAATTTTGAAAAAGAAAATAAAATATAATCTTACCATTTCAACCTATGTGTTTCATTTTTCAATATTAGTATCATCCTTTATTGCTCATCAGAATCATTAAACCATACTTTTTTCCAAGTCCCATGATGAGAAAGAAAATTGTCTTCTTAATTATGGAGTTAGCAGAAATCATGAGAAGAGCTAAATATCTGAGATATAATAATCATTAGTTTTGTCTCCCAAGAAAATACTGAAGGCAGAAATTCCAAAATCCTAAAGTATTATATTCCAATGTACAAGCTACCTCAGTTATGAAATCATTAATAAAACTAGTATTCACTTAATACTGTTTATAAAACACATCCACATGCATGGTGTCACTAAATCTCCACAATGACTCTTTGAGGAAGTATTTTAACTGAAGCTCCCTGACATTAAATGATTGTCCAAGGTCAGAAGGCTAGAAAACACCAGAACCTTTTACTCTGAGTCTCTTGCTCTCTCTCCAAGTCATTTGCCCCCATAAATTCTTAATGATTCAAATTAAGCCCACTTTCACCTAATTTAAAGTAGATGGCTGCCTATAAACACCATAAACAATAAACTGGGAACAAATATTTCAAACATATATGATAGAAAAGAGCTAATTTCCTAACTTTAATATATAATGAGTTCTTATAAATTTTTAAAAAGGCCAACAACTCAATAGAAAATTAAGAGAGAAATATAGAGTTTACTAAAAATTCAATGCAAATAGCTTTGAAATATTTGTGAGAAATTCTCACTCTCACTGAATTAAATAAATGCAAGGAAAAAGATTTTTTTTCATCATATTAAAAAACTAAAAAAAAACAAAAAACTGGTCATGTGCTGAATGGATCATGCGTAGGGAAAGAAGCGCTCTCATATGCCATCAGTAGAGAATGCATTGGTTAAAACCTCTTTGGAGGGCAATATTACAGTATTTAGCAGAACTAAAAATGTATAGCCTTTGACCCAGCAATTCTGCTCCTAGGACTTTATTTTATTTTTGTGGGCAAAGAAAAAATGTTCATCATGTAAGGAAACGCCTAAGAATGTTGACTATTACAGCAAAATACATAAAGCAATCCAAATGTCCACCCATCAGGGAGTAATTAAACAAATTTTGGACACCTCCATATAGTGGAACACTATAGTCCAATATAAAAGATAGCGTTATATGTTATTAAAAAAAAAGAAGAATAGCATTTTAGTATACTTTGCATTCGTATATGAAAAAGAATATAAGGAGATCATATATTCACTTCTTAGCTGGCAAGTGCTTAAAATACTTGTGAAAAGATACCCAAAAAATTCTCCTATAGAGAAGAGAACTGAAAATTTAGGAACCCTGGTTTGGGAAGGGGACTTACATTCAATTTTTAAAATTTAATTCTGTTTGAAATGTTTAATCCTTCACATGCCTAGTGGTAATTTGTAGGTAGGCAGGCAGCTTCCATGCCTATACTAAACTTGGTTGACGTGAAGATTCAATTAGAGAAAATAATGTATGTTAAAACATTTCATAAACCATAGAGAATATACAAACCTAATGCATCCTCATCATTGCTTTATTATAAACATTTAAAGGAAGACTTTTTATTGTCTCAGAACTTACTACCCTGGGCTAAACCCAGCAAGCAAAATTTCTCAATAAAACTTCAAGAGGAATTGAAGAATTCTCTGTTAAAATGCAAATAACCACCCAAACTTTTCCACCAACTATCAATATCAATACTGATAATGAGCTCCTTTCCCTAGGGTCCTCAAATTCTCCTTTTAACAGAAAAAAGTTTTCTTGCAACTTAACCTTCAAAGAAAATAAAGATGTGCTGTATTTATCCTGAGGCCTTGCCCCAGATTCTAGAATACAGCAGTTTAAGGAATTTGACTTTAAAAGACGTGTGTTAACATCTTGGTAGAGAAGAGGTTAAAAAATGAAAGCCAAGGAGAAAGAAAGGAGGGGGGAGAAAGTGGGGTCAGATGCTTTGTGATGCTTCATGATTTAATCCTCAAAATCACCATTCTTTTACCAAATTATTGAACTCCTTCTGGGGCTACAATCATTGTTCTCATGAAACTATATTTTTTAGTTCTGATAGATGCTGTAGAATTGCCTTCCAAAAAGATTTTAAACAATGTATTCATGACTGACAGTGTATGAGAGTACCTTTTTCAGACCATCGTCAGTTCAGCACATGACCAAATTTCATCTAGTAAGAGAAGTGGGGTGAAGGCATATGTCAAGCACTAACTAGCAATAGTTAGATAGTGGGACAGAGGATGACTTAGATATGAGATAAGGAAGAAATACTTTAGCCATGGTGGTCAGCTAAGTCATATCTAAGGGAGATATATTTGAGCTGAAATCAAACTGCAGGGAAAGAGCTCACCATACAAAGATGGGGAAGAGTGTTCCAGGGCAAAGATCTGAGGTAGCACACAGTTGGTATGTTCAAGGGATATAAAGGTGGTTGGAATATAAGGACCAGGAGACGAGGCATAGAAGATGAGTTTAAAGAGACAGGGCCAAATCATGTAGGTCAAGACAAGGAGGTAAAATCTACTTTTATTGCAATGGGAAGCTATCAGAAGGCTCTAGGGGAATGATATGATCTCATTTATTGTTGGAAAAAACAATTCTATTTGCTATTCAATAGCAAGGCAATGAACTGAAAGGAGACAAAACAAGAAGCAGAGAGACCAGTTAAGAGGTAACTGAAATATTCCAGATGAGAGATGATGGTGACTTAGATTATGGATTTAATAGTAGAGACGAAGAGAAAGTACAGATTTCAGGATATATTCTAGAGCTCTGAGACTTGTTGGTCATTTGGCTATGGGGTGTAAGGAAAAGAAAGGATTGATGAATAGATCTAAGATTCTCACACTAAGCAATTTAGTGGATGGTAGTAGCATTTACTAAGATAGGGAGAAGTGGAGTAGGGAGTGGGGAGAAATTCTAAGAAATTGTGGCCAAGACTGTTAGTTGCCACCTGAAATCCATTCTCCATTTCTTCCTAAGCAACTGAACTCCAATATTATTCCAACTAAAAGACTACAATTCCAAGCCTTCTACTGCTAAGTGAGGCTAGGTAGCTAAGTTCTGGACAATAAGAAATATGTGGAAATGTTGTATAGGACTTCAAGGAAAACTGAAAAAGAGCTAACTCAAGTGGGAGTTGTACCTTATTTGCCCTATGTCCCATCTTCCTTCTAGAAGCTGGGATTGAGAATGATGGCTGGTGCTCCAGCAGCCATATTGAACCATGAGATGACTTTGAGGATGGAAGTCACATGCTAAGAACAGCAGACCAAAGAGTTTAAATGATGCCTAAACTGCTGATGATTTCATGGAGCAAAAGTACCAGTGCTGGACTGCCTATCTCTGGGCTTCTTTTAAGTGGAATAAATTCTTGTGTATTTACTGATATTTTGAGTTTTCTGCTACTTGTAGCTAAATTAAATACTAACTGATGCACCAATGTAAGGATAGATATGATATGCCTTTTAAATATCCAGGTTAGGAAAAGCCCCCCTTTTAAGTATGAGAAAACTGGGTGTCAAAGAGGTTACTTGCCAAGATCAAACAGCCTGCTTGAGGTAGAGGCAAGATTTGAACTGAAGGCTATCTGACGCCAAAGTTCATGTTTTTACACTATACCATCCTGTGCTGAAAAAGAAAAGGAGAAGAAAAAAATACCTGGTCAAATGTTGCCAATAGCACAGCTGTATCTAAAGCCTGGTCTGTACATAGTGCCTGAAAATAACTCTACTGGATCTGACAAAAGGTAGAATCATCTCTTATATGAAAATGCTATTATTATATAATTTCAGTATTGTATCATAGTTGCTTTTACCCTGATTTTTTTGTAATTACATTCAGCCCTGGATTTATTTCTATTGTATTAAAATGTTACTTCTATTGATGCAGGTTCCTTTATACTTTCATATACTCTCTTACAATTAAATATATGTTGAATTTCACTTTGAATTCCTCATGCCATACTAAGGTAATTTGGGACTTTAACACATATTCCAACACTGAGCCCTTATATAACCCATTAATTATGATCCTTGAAGGATAGTAATGATAATGTTTCCAGAGAATGTTCCCAACACCAATGGATCTGACTAGCTGATCATCTTGACCAAATTTTCAATTTATTAATGATTATCTCATGAGGCAGAGAAACAAATGCTTTGTACAGTAAAAACATTATACATCTATCACTCCTTCCTCAATCTGCCAGGTCTGTCACCCTATGAAGGAGAGAAAATTCTATTTGCATAGCACATAGATTCTCCCTCATGCTCTACCAGTCATCACTCATATCCCCACAAAAGTCACCACTATAATGATTTCTGGATCCACAGGTTTATTTTGCCTGCTTAAATCTGCTGTAAATGGAATAATACAATACACACTCTTTCACTTAACATTATGTCTATAAAATTCATCCACAATGTAGTATTCCATTTATCCATTCTGTTGCTGATGGATATCTGGATCATTTTCAGTTTTAGCTATCATAAATAATGCTACTAAGAATATTCTTATCCAAGTTGTCTAATGCATACTAAGGAAATTTTCACTTTGAATTTTTTTATTCTTGTTTTTGTTTCATTCATGTTGTTGTAAACTCTACTGCCTATATATTTAGGAGTAATACATGTAAAGCAAGCACCACACTTCAGCTAAAACATATTATGCTTAATTTAGTATTCTGAGCAAATCCCCCATGAGAACATATGCATTGCCAGGGAAATAAGAGAAAAGGGGAAAATAAACTGTTGTAAAGGAGCTATAGAAAGTTTAGGAAACAGGCCATAGAAAGTGTAAATAAAAAGAAATAGTAGGGTAAAGTCCTTCCAATTCAGTTTCCAATTCCCAGTGAGAGGACAACATTTAGCCTTTACTTTATGCCATCTATTGCCTCTAAAAGATTTCCTTAAGATACACCCATAAGGTTGGCTACCTTCTTGCTAATCTGATAGTCTTTGGCATGTACCTTAATTTCTTGGAACACATAGGCACTCCCTAGTTATGGAGTAATTACATATCAAGATAAAAGAAATCCTTAAACATTACACACCACATAGGGATTCCCAATAACTGGAGCCTTGGCTCCCCTCCACTCAAGAAACATAAAGATGAACACATTTTATTAAAGGTTAAAAATATTTATAATTTTGAGTGTAGGTCAGGGTGCCTAATCTTTCTTCTTTTTCTAACCTGTTCTTATTCGTTTATTCAAAAGCCATTTCCTAATGTGTACAAGGCTCTGTGCTAGGTACATGGGAGATGAAAAAACATACAATATAAAATAACTAAATGACATGTATCTAAATGTTAAATGACATTTATTTAAATGACATATATCTAAGATTTACTTCCAAATAATAAGAAGGTTAAGAGGATATGGTGTGATGGAACAGGATTGACCATGAGTTGATGGATTGATAGTTGGAGGTGGGTGATGAATCCTTGGTGGTTCATTTTACTGATTTGTCTGTTTTTGTGTGTATTCAAAATTCCCCCTAACTGAGCAGATATGGCTCAAGTAGTGGAGTGTCTACCTTCCACATGGGAGGTCCCAGGTTCCGTCCGGTGCCTCCTGAAAAACAAAAGCAAAAACAGACAAGCAAAACGAACAATAAAACCAATTCATGGAAGCCTACGTGGCTCGGTGGTTGAGTGCTGGCTTCCCGCATACAAGGTCCCGGGTTCAATCCCTGGCCCCCGTACCTAAAAAGAAAAAAAAATTCCCCTAATAAAATGCTAGAAATAACCACCCCCCTCCCCAAAAAAAAAAAGTATAAGACAATCTCTGACCTCAAGGAGCATTCAGACTAATAGAAGAGCTAAAATACTCATACAGCCTATTGGAGTTTAAAGGGACCATGGCAGTTTATGAATCCAACCCCAGCATTTTAAAATCAAGACAACATCAACCTGAAAGGAATTACTATGAGGCCCAGAGGTTAAGCAAGCTGCCCTAGTACAGGGATGGTGGCAGAGGTGATACGGAAAACTAGGTCTCTTGACACTTAACCCCTCTCTCCCCACCAGGCACTGCTCTTTCTTCCAATCTTATAAAATTACTGCTGGGGGCGGATGTGGCTCAAGTGATTGGGCGTCCATCTGCCATATGGAGGGACCTGGGTTCAATCCCCGGGACCTCCTGGTAAAATAGAAGTATGTGTATGGAGGGCGCATGGGCTGCCAGGCTCTGTGTGCCGGTGAGCCGCCGGGCCCCAGAAGCCATGCAGCAAGATGATGACGTAAAAGGAGAGAGACAAGATGAAATGCTCCAAAAGCTCCAAAAACCAGGAGCTGAGGTGGCACAGATGGCAGAACACCTCTCTCCTACATCGGAGGTCTCCAGGATCGAATCCTGGTGAAGACTGGAGGAGGAGGATGAGAAGAGATGAAACAGACACAGAGAATTGCCCAGCGAATGGACACAAAACAGCAAATGGGGAAGGGGTTTTTTTTTAATGGATCAAGTAAATAAATAAATCTTAAAAAAAAAAAAAAAAAATTACTGCAAAGCACAGTAGTATAAGGCAAATGCCATGAATCCCTAATTTATACTACATGCATAAGAGTTCAGACAAAGCAGAAATTACCTGAGTCCGAAAACCATGGGCTATTTCCAAATTGTGCTTTGCCCACAAAGCCAAGAGAGCTGGGCACCAATTCCATACCTAAGTACAAGGCCTTCTGCTAAAAGCTTTATCTATATTATCTCAGATGTAATTTTATGTTTATTTTCATGATTGGTTAACCTCTGTCTCTCCCAAAGTCAGGATTTCTTTAGAGTGCTGAGATCTACATATATTAGCAAGAGAAACACTAGCAGCTGATTATCCAATCACTCAAGTCAGACAAGATACAGTGAGCATTTACTAGATGCCAAGAACTGAGTCAGGAGTTGAAGATAATGCAGAAATAAGCACAGAGCTTGCCTTAGGGAGCTCATAGATTGGTAGAGAATTATTAAACAAATAACCCTGGTACAGAACCCAGGGTGCTCCAGCAATCTAAATTCTCTATGGCTGTGGATCTGGATTTCCTAACCTTAAAAGGTACACTTCTGCATATTTAGACATTTTCAAGTGTACATAATTGTAAAGAAATAAACCAAAATTAACTACGGTTCTGTTCTAATCAAAAAGTCACCTGGCACTAACAAAGTAAAGGGAATAACTTACTGTCTAAAAGAAAACAGAAACCGTCAGGCATTGGTAAATGTTTGCTTTTGACCATGATGCCTAAATTTGAATCTTTTCCCAGGTAATTTTCCCTTAGTGGAGCTGTATGAATGACTTTCTAGGAAATTTAAACTCTTTGAAGACATAGTCCATGTTTTAGTCTTTTATCACCTTCAGTTGGGACAGACTAACACATAGTATATTTGTACTTAAGAAACATTTCATAGTGAAGGAATGAAGATCAAAATCCACAGTATATTAATGTTCCATTTTTCTTCTGTACATAAAAATTTTTCATCCCAAACACTAGATATTCTAGATAAAATATTAACTAGATATATTCTCAGCTCTAGTTCTTTGGGACTAGATTTGCTTTCCCCCTTATATGTTAAGAACTCAAATTTTTTCTTGTATTTTCCATTGTATATGGAAAGCAAGTAAAACAATAACTTTTTTTTTAAGATATATTTTATTTATTTATTTCTCCCCACCCCCTTGTTGCTTGCATTTGCTGTGTCTGCTCATCATGTGCTCATCCTCCTTTTTAGGAGGCACCAGGATCTCCCGTGTGGGAAGGAGGCGCCTAATCACTTGAGCTACCTCTGGTCCTGCTTTGTTGTATCTCTCATTATGTTTTCCTCCTTGTGTCTCTTGTTGCATCAGCTTGCCATGTCAGCCTGTCACGTCAGCTCACTGTCTTGCTTGTCTTGTTTAGGAGGCACCTAAAACCAAACCCAAGACCTCCCATGTGGTAGGTGGGAGCTCAATTGTTTGAACCACATCTGCTTCCCTAAAATAACTTCTTAAAATTAAAAAGCAGTAAAAAATATTTCAACTCTTTTCAGTTATCCTGTCCTTAATTTTCACATAACACAGGTGTCTCCTCTGGTCAATCTGAAAAATCACAGAAATAATATAATCTGTACTTAGAACATTCAAAAATATTTCAAAAAATTACACTGTTGGGGAAAATTTTAGCAAGTTAAAGGCCTTTGGAAGCATCTATGAGAAAAGAAATAAAGAAAAAAAAGACATCTGATTTCATAAACATTAGATCATTCATAAATAAGCACTGCCAAAAATGACTTATTGGTATTAAAAATGCTATTCACTGAGTTATATATTTGAATGTGGCTAAAGGGCAAAATTTTAGAATTTCTGAATAAAAAGAAAAAAGAAAAATCATATAGGGCTGTATAACACAAACAGGGAACCCTAAAGTAAACCATGGGCTATAGTTAATAGTATAATTATAATAACAAACTTTCATTAATTACAACAAATTAACTACACCAATGCAAGGTCTTAATAGGGGGAAGAAGGCATATGGGAACTCTGTTATTTCTGCCTGATTTTTCTGTAAACCTATAACTTCTTTAATAAAAAAATAAAACTAAATTTTTTAAAATGCTATTGATTTGGAATTCATAATTTTGTGGAGCTTTAATTCCTAAGATTAGGCAATAATTCTCTCCCTCATTATAAAACATTTATCCATACCCACTGTATTAGTCAGCCAAAGGGGTGCTAATGTGAAATACCAAAAATGGGTTGGTCTTTATAAACGGTATTTATTTCGGGTAGAAGTCCACAGATACCAGGCCATAAAGCGTTAGGTTTCTTCTCTCACCACAGTCCATTGCCACGTGTTAGAGCAAGACAGCTGCCGGCATTTGCCAGGGTTCAGGCTTCTGGGGTTCCTCTCTTCCCGGGGCTGCTCTCTCCGGGCTTAGCTCCTGTTTCCTCCACAAGGTCAGCTGTAGACGATCAAGCAAACGGCTTGCTTCTCTTCTCCTGGGGCCTTCTTTCCAACACCAAAACTGCTTCTCAAAAGACTGCTATTCAAAACCTGCTCCATCTGTCCTTTGCCTTGCCTTTTATATTCAATTCCCCACCCACCAAGGGGTGGGGCTCCACACCCTAATTATAACCTAATCATGCCCAGATTAACAGATCAGTTTACAAGCATGATCCAATAATATTTTTGGAATTCATAATTACATTAAATTGGCCAACGGTTATACCCACATTCAAATCTCCTGAGATTTTATGCATTCTATTGCATTGCTAGTCTAAAACTGTATGAAAATTAAATTGTTTTAAGAGTAACATAGTTGCTTAAAGTTAACACACTTGGAAAGGTTTGTTTTTTTTTTCCTTTAAAAGTTAAATGCTAATTACCTTCATGTTTATTACATTACTAAGCACCTGATGTTTCAGCCCCTAGCAATCTTAATTGAATTACAGAATTTAATGAGGAAAAAAAATAGTGTGCATAGAACTTTAGGTAGCAAGATAACAGTAAGCCCTCCAATCAGTTAGATATGAGCTTTAGCAAGGAGATTTCTCCTTCTTCACCAGAAAGATTTATTTGGAAGAATTGTAAAGGAAGCCTACCTAAATTTGCCATGCCCTCCAACCTGAATAAAACAATGGAACATTTAGAAATTAGAATGTGCAGTCTCATGAATTAGAGAGACAACCCAAAATCTATTAAATTTTGCCCCAGTTGTCTACTATGCTTCAAAGCATAAAGAAATTATAATGTCCTAGGAGTCTTTTAAATGAATCAACTGTTTTTCTTGTCAAAAATTCCAATTTTCATAACAATTCCAAAAACCAGCAAGCACAATTTAGTTATAGCACCACTAAAATTATAGCTTCAGACCAGCTTAGACAGACAACACCAAAAACCGGATGCTTGTAAGGAAAGATAAGCATTTCAGGCATATATGTTCTCTTTAGCTGTACTCCCTGCCCACATCTGACCCAAATTAAAATCAATAAATCTCTTGAATCTGAAAAGTATTAGAATTGATGGTCAGATGTCTATGTAACATAAAAAGGCTCTCAAGGATCAAGAAGAAAGCAGTATTATAAAACTGTTTATTAATCAGATGACTAAGACAACATAAAAGCCTGCCTTAAACCAGTCTCAAATTCAGATGCCTCCCAGGAGTCAAGCAGGTAAGTAACTGCCTGGGCTGGGTATAAGTGCATATCCATTCATAGGAATGGGGGCCGGGGAGGACTAGGATGAACTGCAGAAGGAGTTCGCGACAGGAGCCTGCATCCCAGGGGGATACAGGCAGCTGCATCTCAACCCCAGTCAATCGTTACCCTGATCTTCTGATTTTTCAAGACAAGCCAGAAATACAGATTAGTATATGAAATCTTCCTATTAAAACGTTGGCACAAAATGTTTAAAAGCAGTGCATGGGCCAAATAAAACATGCCTGTAGGCAGGATTCAGCCAGTTGGCTGCCAGTTTGAGATCTGAGACACTATAGAGAAAGAAAGAAATAGAATATTTCTTTGATCCTCCCTCCCCCAATCTCAAAACGCAGTCTTGGAGACCACTGCGAGAATCTAGTCAAAGGAAAGTTTAAAAAAAAAAAGGGTTTAGGTTTGGAAACTTCAGTATGAGTCTAAATGGGAGACCCTGTATTTTTATCATAGCTTTGTGAACAAATTTTATACACACATGTATATTTTTTTTCCCCCAGAGATCCAGCATCACAAATTCTTTCCAGAGCACTTCCATCATCAGGGCTATCTTGCTTGTGTATACAGGAAAACAGAAATACATTTAAAACAAATTTATACCCCAAAAGATTCACTGACCTTAATTACAGTTGTCTTTGCTCTTAACAAAAAAGAAAAATGTCCTTAACAGCTGCAAATTGTTCTCGGGGGTATGAAATAACCCATTCAAAATCCAATAAGCTCATTCTTAGTGACAAGTCAAATGCTTGCTGCTACCAGGTCACCCTTGCTTTATTCATTATTCAGTCTGTGATGTGGTACAAGCAAAGTGTGGTAATGGGAGAAGAATACACAGAAAGTCCAAACTGATTTACACATAGCTCTCACAAAGGAGAATGTTATTTCTCATCGTCTATTTGCAGAGCAAGGCACCATGGCGCAGAGAAAAATAAAAGTTTTGCACCTCAACTAAGAAAATAAAGTATCTATGTACATGTTTTAATAACATAAGTATCATTTTACTGCATTCCCAGAAATATAAGCTCCTTTCATCTCTGTTATCACATACTAGGACTTATTTTACAGGGCTGTTAAATTCCCCAACTATTTACACATTATCTCTAACACTAGCTAATCACATTAGTTTAATCAATGGTTCTTAACTTTTTTAAGAACCTGATAAAAGTGGAATACCAAGCCTCCCCTGAAAAAATGCTTAAGTTTACCACATTTTACACACAATTTTAAGGGGCTTAAGGACTCCCTGAAGAAATTCATCCATGGACCTTCATTTAAGAATTCTACTGCAAAACCATTTTGATTTCATTTGTGTTTTATTTCAGGATTTGCACTAAGAAATTAAGGCAGTGTAGTTTTATGCATTTTCTTTCCTGTTTACATATATTTAAACAATTTTTCATGTCTTAGAATTACAATCATCTTTTTTTTTTAATTTTATTGAAGTATATCATTCATACATGAACATACATTAACAATAAGTGTATAGTGAAAGTTGTGAACTTACGAAACAAACATGCATAACATCATACAGGGCTCCCATACATCACCCCACCACCAATACCTTGCATTGTTGTGAAACATTTGTTAGAAATTATGAAAGAATATCGTCAAAATATTACTGCAGTACTAACTATAGTCCATACCTTACATTTACTGTAGTTTTCCCTAAAACCACCCTATTTTTTTTTTTATTTACTTTTATCCATTTTAAACGCTCTCCCCCCTCCCCCCGCCATTTTTGCTGTTTTTGTGTCCATTCGCTAGGCAATTCTCTGTGTCTGTTTCCTGCCCTCTCCTCTCATCTTTCTCCTCCTTGTCTTCACCGGGATTCTATCCTCAGGACCTCCGATGTGGGAGAGAGGCGTCCTACAGCCTGTGCCACCTTAGTTCCTGGTTTTTCGTTGCATCTTGTCTTGGTTCTCCCTTGTGTCACTCTCCTGTTATGTCATCAACTTGCTGTGTGGCTCAGCTGGGCCTGGCGGCACACCCGCCCACGGGGCTTGATGTGGCTCACCCTGGCGGCCGTGCCTTCTATATTTTTATTTTTTTTATTTTTACTGGGAGGTCCTGGGGATGGAACCCAAGTCCCTCCATATGGGAGACGGATGCCCAACCATTTGAGCCACATCCGTCCCCCTGCTGTATCTCTTTAGGTTGACCAAAGATACCTAGCGTTACAGTCATTTCCCATACAGGATGGTCATATAATAAATCAGCCTTGGTTTATCACCAGCATTCTAAAAACCAGACCTAGGGAGAAAAACTAGGTCTGGGGCTACATGCATAGTTTCTAATATAGCGAATGTTTAGCCTAACCTGATTATCACAAAATCAGGACAGCGAGAATATTTGCAACACTCAACTTTTAAACCCATCAGATCTGGACAGATCATTAAGCTACCATATTGGTTGAGAATGTGTTACTATTCACTTGTTAAAATGTATGCCTTCTTTATTTCTGAACCATGCTTTCTCCTTTCCATTATTAGATTGACACAAATATTTAGGCGACAAGGAAAAGCAGCAAAGTGTGAAAGTATCTCTTTCAACAGATATTTCCCACAGTGACCATGTAAAATGAGCCATATTTACCATTTTACAAATAAAGAAATGGTAGACTCAACTTTCAATATCTATGATTAAACAGAGGGTCCTCAAATTTCCTTTCTTTTGTTTCATCACTAACCTTCTCTCTTATTTGAGTTTTCATTTATTTTCCAAGGCACTTCTCTCATAAAGAAAAAAAGCAGATTTAAGGAATCATCTGTATATTACCTAACCGCTCTACCAGTGATTAGAAAATATTTTAGGAAACCACCTTAGTGGAAATGATTAGAGATGCCAGGATACATGTATTGGGAAATGTTAAATAATCCTTCTTATTTATTTATTAGAAAAGTTGTGAGCTTACAAAACAATCATGCATAACATGCAAAATTCCCATACATCACCCCTCCAACAACATATTGCATTGTTGTGGAACATTTGTTACAGATTATGAAAGAACATCATCAAAATAGTATTGCTAACTATGGTCCATAGTTTATGTTTGGTGTATTTTTCCATAAACTTCCCTATTAACACTATGTATTAGTATTGTACATTTGTTATAGTTCATGAGAGAACGCTCTCATATTTGTACTGTTAACCACAGTCCATCACCTACCACATGGTTCACTGTGTTATATAGTTCCATGCCTTTTATAATCCATCTAAAGTGTATACTCAGTGGCTCTCAGTTTCATCACAGAGTCGTGCTGTCATCGCCTCAGTAAATTTTAGCACGTTATCCTTAGTCTAATAGAAAAAAGAACTCATACCCCTATGTCAGCTTAAAGTTATGTTATGAATCCCAAAAAGAAAAAGACTATGTTTTTGAAGTAGTCCATGCCTATGGGTGTGGAGCCCTTTTTTTTTTTTTAACAGATCAAAATGATCACGGGTAAAGGCTTTTTTTTTTTTTACTTTATTTTGCACATTTAATAATTATAAATATAAACAATTAAAAACTAAAAAGTGAACATAGATGAATAATATATACATTTCTTAAATGTACTCGATGCATATAAAAATTTTTTTGAAACAAACAAAATGCTACACAATATATTTGGTTCATAGTAACGCATTCATACAATATTTGTCCTTTTGTGTCTGGCTTGCTTCATTCAACATAATGTCCTCCAGGTTCATCCATGTTGCCATATGCTTTACGACTTCATTTCTTCTCACAGCTGCATAATACTCCATCGTGTGAATAGACCACAGTTTGTTTATCCATTCGTCTGTTGATGGACACCTGGGTTGTTTCCAACTGTTGGCAATGGTGAATAATGTTGCTGTGAACATCGGTGTGCAGATGTCTGTTCGTGTCACTGTGTGGAGCCCTTTTGATTACACTACATAAGTGAGGCATGAGTCAGGTTGGGTCTCTGCCCTCCTACTGGAGCTTTATATAAACGGCGACACAGAGAAAGGAAGCTGCCATTTTTTACTCTGCCATGTAAGAGAGGACTCGAGGATTGGTAGCAGCCAAAGCTTAAGCACAAAGCCCCCAACAGGCTGGGCCCACGGAGCAGCTCAAGGTTGAATAGACATATGTCTGATAGCCCATAGCTGAACTCGGGAAGAAAACAAAGCAGCCAAGACTGAGAGAAGAGGTCTGGAAAGAGACAAGCCCTATGCCTCTAATTGTCCACTGCTGAGCTCCAGGAAACAGTGAGCCCGGAGGGGAAGGGAGGGACCTCGGCAGAAATTGGCCACCATCTTGCTTCCCCAAATGGCAGGACACCAGGGTCACCAGTAGCTGACTTTGGTGAGAAAACATCTCTGATGATGCCTTGATATGGACAACTCACAACATCAGAACTGTAAGATGTTCCCCTAATAAAAGTCCCATTATAAGAGCCAACCCATTTCTGATATTTGCATTGGCAGCCCTTTGGCAAACTAAGACACACCCCTATTATTGACCCTTAACATTGATATAGTACCTTCTTTGACACTGATACAGGAATATTACAATACTGTTGTTAACCATAGTCCATAAATTACATTAATTGTATTTTCCCATGTATTGCCACATTCTTACCACCTTCTAATAGTGATATGCATTTGTTCTAGTTCATAGAAGAACATTCTTGTATTTGTACTATTAAACACAATCTTAATCCACCACCAAGTTCACTATGTTATACAGTCCCTAAATTATTCTCCAGCTTTCTTTCAATTGACATTTACATCCCTATACTACCTCTTTCAGCCATAATCCCATTTATAAAGCAGCAGTTAGTTATACTCACTGTAATGTGTTACCATCAACTCTATCCATTTCCATACTTTTACAATCAAGCTAATTAAAAATTCTACATACATTAAGCATCAGTACCCCTTCTCAGCTCTTATCCTAAATAATCCTTCTTAATAAAGGTTTTGATGTTTTTATATTCTTCTGTAACTGAATCTCATTGTTAAAATTTGGTTATGTCTGACCTCTGTTTAAAAACAAGGGCTCATGTACTGAAACTAATAAAAAGAATAAGATGATGCAGGCATCAGATCTGAAAAGCAGAAATGTAATAACCTTGGGGGGTCTCTTGTTTTGTCATTATATATTGTACATGGGATTTTGCTTCCTGCAAAGTTTAAGCTCATTTAAGTGCCTATAAATGAAATCCATAGCATAGCCAATTTTTAAAAATTATTACCATTAAAAGGTTCTATGTAGCTAAACTGAATTTATTTGTAATTGGATTTTGATATGCATGATTTGATAGTGTCAGAATTGGGCTGAAATAAAATATTGAGCAAACATGAACCTAATAGCTCAGCACTTAGATTTGCTGATAAATAAGGGAAATATGGTATAAAAATGAAGAAATCACTCCTACCAGAAATAGCCCCTTCAAAAATAACCCCACAATGAATTTAATGAACAGGCTACTGTGGGGCTGGACCCTGAGGGAATGAAACAAAGTAGTATAAGACACCCTGCTTCAAAGAGCTTACTATCCAGCTGCCATCTCTGGAAATTCAATCTGTTGTTTCAAATTCAGAAAGATACATGTTTTTTAAGAACCTAAAGTTCCTAAAATTTAAGGATCAAAAATTGATTAGGGAAAAAATGCAGGAAATTTAAACTTATCTAATTTTTTGATTTAGGCATCGCCTCCTTCAGAAGACCTACCAGATGCTCCTTTTGAATCAAACTGGTTACCTGCCCCTCCTCTGTGGTCCCACAAAGTCCTGTGCAAAACTCCATTATTTCACTTATCACATTGTATTATCATCATTTTATGGGTCTGTCTCTCCTATCGATTGTGAGTTCCTCCTTTCTAAGCACAGAATCTGGCATAATACCAGATTGAAAATATTTGTTCAATCAATGAGTATTCCCCAATGTGCTTATCCATAGTCTTTAAATGCAAATGTAAAATTAAATCTACAAAAATATTTTTATAAGTAATGCCTGTTCGTGTTCATGGAAATCTTTTTTTCTTTGAGAGTCCAAGGTTTTCTGCAATTCTAAGATACCAATGAATGTGGCAGTGCTCTGCAATCAGACAGCACAAAGGAATATCAAAAGAACTGCATTCCAATTCAGGCCCAGCCAAACGTTTACCCTCCTTGTGTCTACTTTCCAATCTCGACAATGGAGACAGCAATACAGACTGTCTCACACATTGCTGTACACAAGAAAATAATAAAATGTATCAACCATCTAGAAAATCCTTAAATGACTTAGAAATTTCATCACAATAGAGACAAAACAAATAGTGGCAGTTCTACTTTTTTTTTTTTTTTAACTGCAATGCATTTTTGGAAACCATGAATGAATGTCAGTAAAGCAGATCATCTTTCTCTGAAATAATATCAAGATTGGGTATTACATCACAAGCAAAGAATAGATGTCAAATAATATGACTTTAATAATTGTTTAGCTAGGGAGTAGGGCATATGGGAATCCGCTGTATTTTTCATGTAACATTTATGTAATCTATGTTTTTTTTTAAATAAATAAATAAACAAGTATATTAAAAAAAATAATTGTTTTTCATATTGAAGCATACAACAGAGTACATAAAACACAAATGAAGCTCAATGAATTGTTTTTAAAAGTGAATACACCTATGTAACCACCACCCAGGTCAATAAATAGATCATTTTGAGCACCCTGGTTGTCCCCTCCCACCCTTCCCAATCAGTACCCTTTTCCTCCCCAAAGTAACCACTATCCTGACTTCTAACACTATAGTTTATTCCTATTTTTGAACTTTATATGAATATGATCATATAGTACACCTATTATTTTGTGTCTGGCTTCTTTCACTCAACATTATGTTTGTGAGATTCATCCACATTGTTGTACATAGCTGTAGTTCACTGGTTTTCATTGCTGCATAGTATTCCATTATGTAAACCACTGTTCATTTACGTAGTCTACTGTTAAAGAACACTGCAGTTATTTAAATTAATAAAATTAAATTAATAAATTTATTTAAATTTATAAAATTATGCTCCAAATCCAAGAAAACAGGCATAAGATATACTATATGTATATCAATGCATAAGAAGCCTCAGTCGGGAAGCGGGTGTGGCTCAATTGATAGAGCTCCCGTTTACCATATGGGAGGCCCCAGGTTCGCTTCCCGGGGCTTCCTTGTGAGGGCAGGGCGGCCCGCGCGGCGCGGTAGGCTGATGCAGCAAGACCTCACAACAGGAAGCGGGTGTGGCTCAATCGATAGAGCCCCAGTTTACCATGTGTGAGGCCCCGGGTTCGCTTCCCAGGGCCTCCTTGTGAGGGCAGGCCAGCCCGCGCGGCGCAGTGGGCTGATGTAGCGGGACCTCACAGCAAGGGGGAGATAAGCAGACACGGAGAAAACACACAGCGAATGGACACAGCAAGCACAAGCAGCAAGGGGGGGATAAATAAATAAATAAATAAATCTTTTAAAAAAAAAAAGAAGCCTCAGTGTACTATATGCAAATTGAAAACCAAACAAAATTATGCTACATAATACAAAAATTTAACTGTTGAATCATAAATTTAATCTAAATCTAAAACACCTGTGTAAGAAATATTTACTATTTCATATACAAATTGTATTTGCCTTTTAAAATTTCAGGTGAGGTGTCTGCTTGCTTTTTACTGGTTTGGAGGACTCAGGCCTCTTTTTAAAATCTATCAAGGTTAGTCTGAACAGATAATTTCATTTTCTGTTAATATGCTTACCTATAATAAAGAGTAATAATAAAAAAAAATCTTTCATTATAAAACCCAAATTTTAACAATGATTATCTCTGGGTGGTTAGATTATTAATTAATTTTATTTTTTTCTTTTTGCTTATATACATATTCTAAAAGTTCTAAATTATAACTATTGTAATTTAAAAGTTACTATGCTCTTTAATGAAAATCAAATTGCAATATTCAATGGCCAGAATGCATAGCAATTAGAACACTCATATATTGTGGGTAGGAGTATAAAAAGGTACAGCTTCTGTCCAAAACAGTTTGTCAGTTCCTCAAAAGTTAGACATAGAATTACCATATGACTCAGCAATTCCACTTCTA
>JAQZBX010011102.1:32279-43395 GCA_029593785.1 Cabassous unicinctus | reverse complement strand
CGAACAGACACAGCAAGTGCAAACAACGAGGGAGTGGGGAGAAATAAATAAATAAATAAATAAATAAATAAATAAATAAATAAATCTTAAAAAACAAAACAAAACATAAAAACTCTGTACCTAGTAAGCAATAACTTCCCATTCCCCCTTCCTCTGGCCTCTGGTAACCTCTAATCTACTTTCTGTCTCTATTAATTTGCTTATTTTAGATATTTTATATAAGTAGATTATGCAATATTTGTCCTCTGTCTTGTTTCAAAAAAATTCATTATTTCATAATGAAATATTTCATAATGTTTTCAAGGTTCATTCATGTTGTATATATCAAACCTTCACTATTTTTAATGGCTGAATAATATTCCTTTGCATGTATATACCGCATTTTGTTTATCCATTTATCTGTCAATAAACACTTGGGTTGTTTCTACCTTTTGGCAATTGTGAACAATGCTCCCATGAACATTGGTGTACAAGTATCTGTTTGAGTCCCTGCTTTAAATTCTTTTGGTATATACCTAGAAGTGGAATTGCTGGGTCATATGGTAATGTGTTCATTTTTTAGCACAAATAAAATCTCTGGTGGTCACATAGAACGATGAACTGAATTAACTCATTTGTTTCTTTTTTATAATTAATCTCCTATCCCTGTTTATTTCAAATAGACTGTTTAAATGCAAGAATGTGGTATAGTGTAGGGTTGGGGGCACAAATTGTGCCAAAAGCAAGCTGGAATGTTCCTGAAACTTCATAAACTTGCTTATGGAATGAATGCATGTCTCTGATCCTACATGTGTCAGGAGCTGGCTATATAACTGGGAGTTCTTTAAACTAAAGTACTTTTAGAATATAATGCATATTAAAAGATGAGTAGTAAAAGTTTGCTAATTTAAAGTTTACATATTTTTATGGGTTGAATTGTGTTCTCTGAAAAGATAATGTTTGTCCTAATCCCTGGTAGCTCAGACTGTGAACTTATTTGGAAATAGTGTCATTGCAGAAGGAATTAGTTAAATTAAGATGTGGACTATATTAGTCAGGATTCTCTAGGAAAACAGAAATGACAGGAGATACACATACATGTATATATAATATGTAAATATTATGAGGTTTTTTTTTATAGGAATTGGCTCACACAACTCTGGGGATGGATAAGTCCAAATTCTGTAGGGCAGGCCACGAGCTGGGAACTCCAATGAAGATTTTTGATGAATTCTCCAGGAGGAGCTGGCTGGCTGAAGTAGAGATGGAAACGCTCTCTTCTGACTGCTGAAATCATCACAACCTCCTTTTAAGGCCTTCAACTGATTGGATGAAACTTCACTCATTGTTGAAGGCAATCTCAGTTGATTGTAGATGTAATCAGACAGAGATGAAATCATGAAATCACTTAACTGATGATTTAAATCCACAAAATATCCTCACAGTAACAAGCAGACCAGTGCTTGCTTGACCAAACAACTGGACATCATAACCTGGCCAAGCTGACACATGAACTTAACCCTTACAAGGTCATATCGGAGTAGGGCAGGCTCCCTAATCTGATATGACTGGTGTCCTACACACAGGGGACACATACAGGTAATGCCATGTGACAGCTGAGACAGATCAAAGTGCTGTAGCTGAGAGGCAGGGAAGGCCAAGGATTGCTGGCAAACTGCCAGAAGCAAGAAGAGGAAAGGAAGGATTCTCCTCTACCTGTTTAAGAGGGTGCATGGCCCTGCGGACACCTTGCTTTCAGACTGCAAAACTGCGAGATAACTTTGGTTGTTCTAAACCTTACCATTTGTGATAGTTTCTTACAACAGCCCTAGGAAACTAATATGCACATATATTATTAAAACTCAACAGTCACCACAGCAATTGTTTAGAACTGATACAAAAAATATATTTTCTCCTGGCAGGAGTATTTTATCATTTACACTGTTTAGAATTGCTGGTGCATGGTGATAACGAAAAGCAGACACATTTTTTCAGTTGTTTTTTTATCATTGTTTTTAAGTTCTCTACAGACAGTGCACCCCCCTTTCCCCCGGTCAGACCATCCCCACCTTTCCACCTTCGGTATGCCCCTGGAAACACCAGACTTTTTTTAAACCTTCGGTCCCCAGATTTTAAAAGGATGTGTTATAGTTAATGATTTTCTTCTTTTAGTAAAGTAAACTTTCAATTCTGTTCAACTCATGCCTGCCGATCATAATTTTTAATCCAAACACAAAAGAGGGAAAAATCCTTTCCTTTGATCAGGGTAAAGCATTGTCTGGAAGATTAAAATGCGCCACACCAGAGGCCACTTGAAGGTGAACCAATACTCATTTTAGCATGGTTTTTAGGAAGAAATATAAAGACCCTTTAGAAAAATTAAACTGGGACAATACAGGACATTTTTACGAGAGAAATCTGTATATAACGATGTGAGAGAGCAAAAGGCTAGAACGCTCATGTATCTTCTCTGTGATACTTTTACTTGTGAGATAATGAAATTGGATTTTTATTGTTACTGAGAAGAAAGCAGTATTTTCTGCCATATTAATTCTTATTCATTTATTTTGGTATTTAAAACATTCACACACACACACACAAATAATAAAACATTCAGAGTGCTGATGGCATGGTTACCTTACAACTTTTCCGGGTACCTGGGGATATGTTGAGCATGATCAGATTTTCAGATGGTGGCTCAATCCCAGCCCTCATGTGGGACCTGAAACAGGATGAAAATTGGGCCGATTTTGTGTGACTCATTTATCACAACTTCAGAAAGCAGTCTCATTAATCCGTGTTGTTGAGTTCCTGGTGAAGAAAGGCTCTATATTTATGTGGTCTTAAGTGAATTCCTTAAAAGTTAATCTTAAGAATTTAATTTCTAAGCCTTTCATATTTTCTAATCCTGAGAGACTTTGGACTCTGTGTATGAAGAAAAAGAAGGGAAAAAAATTACCAAAGCAAAGGAGCAGGAGTTAAAGAGGAATGCCGAATAGCCAAGATTTTTGCCTGTGTTTGTTGCTTCATGTGGGGGAAAGTCCAGGGCCTCAGTGTTAAATTGTCCACTGTTATTTTGTATAGCTAGAACTGTATTTTTAAAAATTCATTCCATTAAATCACTTACAAAGGTCTCATCAAGTTACAATTTTCATTACTAGAAATTTTTTCTCTTGGTGGAAATAAGCATCATATTTATCTTCCTTAATCTCCTGGCAATTTCTAACACAAATCCTTATTTTATTAATTACCAGCTACCGAAACAGTCCGAAAAATGAAGGCTGGGTTCTTGGATGATGTTATTTCTTCTCCCCCACGTCCCATTTATCTGATTTTTTTTTTCACTTCAACCACTGCAATCTCTCACCTCCCTTCCCGCCTTACCTCCAAAACACACACTTCCTCTGGGTTAAGATTCTTTTGGAATCTCCTCTCCCTTTGTCATGAAGAGAATTAAGAAAAGAGAAAAATGTGGAAGAAGATGAAAGAATTAAGTGACAGTAATCCTGGCATAAAAAGGAAAACAGGTGAACAAGAGCTTGAAAGCAATTTAAAGGTGTATTTTCAGACTGCAGGCAATTTCTTAGGAAACAATTAAAGGTGAGGAAATTAAAAGGCCAAGACTGTGAAATAGCAGCAACAGAAGAATCTGTCAACAGTGTAAAGTTGCGATGATAAAGCTCTGTGATTGAAAAATTAGGTCAGTATGAGAAAGATAATATGGAGAAGATGGTAACATTAAAAAAGGCTGTTGAAATTCGGCTCCGGAATGGTATCCTTTAAAGTTTATACTGTGAACTTGTCCATTGGATGATCCTCGCAATCCAGGTTGGGATTCTGGATTATCAAGACTACTTGGTTGGAAAACATATAGTTCTCAAATACTTGCAGCCTTTTGGTGTCAAAGCATTTTTGCCTAGACAATGAAACTGGTTCAAAAATCAATTTCACCATGTGTTTTATCATCAGTATATCACCTTAGAGAGGCCATCCCAGATCACCTCATCTAAAAATAATATCCTTCATCATTCTTACTCTGTTTTATTTTTTTCATAGCACTTTTCACTATTTGAAACCCTAACATGTATCTATTTATTTGTTTATTGTCTGCCTCTCCTGCTAGAAAGAAAGTTCCATGAGAGCAGGGGCTTTATTTTGTTTACTGTTGTATCCTCAGGACTTAGGGAAAAACTAGACATACAGTGGAAACTCAATATGTATTTGTTGAATGAATGCTGATAATAGTAGCTAACATTGATTGACTGTGTAGTAGTAGCTAGTCTCTAATAAACTCCTTAATACTCACATAAACCCTAAGATGTGCATATAGTTATTAACCCCATTTTGCAGATGATAAAACTGAGGCACTGAGAAATTAAGTAAGTTGCCTAAGGTCACCCAATGACTGGTGAAGCTGAGATTGTAATTCCTAGGAAGGAGAGTTTTGGGCCAATATGGTCAAGATAAACTTTAAAGAAGAACTAAAACAAGCCGAGTTTTCAGATGGGTTAGTTTTGAAGTGGAGAGAATGACCAGACACTCAAAAGGAGTATGAGGAAAAGTGTGTCTAATGCAGGTATAAAAGAAACTTTCAATAAAGATTTATATAAAGGTATGCTGTGAGATAAGTTTGACAGGCAGAGTGTATGAAGGCCACTCTGAACTTGAAAGTGAATGCATTGTTCAATTAAAAAAAAAATTAAAAAACTTGTAACTTAGGCCTTTTCTAAGTCAGATTGAACTGTTTTCCTACTTAAGGTAAATTAGTGAGATTTTACCTTTAGTCCCAGTTTAGAAAGGACCCAACACTCATTATTTGGAATTCTTGCTTTTTAGGCCTAATTCCAGACAAAATTGTATAATAGGGCACATTCATCTTGCTGATTTCCTCAATTCATTCCTTTTCTACTCCTGTATCAGTCTGGGACCCTGTGGGAAATAGATGCCATACTCAAAAGGGATGATTAAAAGGATTTTTTTCCAATAAATATTTGTATGCTAGAATATCTCAAACATGTGTAAAAATAGAGAGAAAATTATAAAGAATACCCAAGTACCCATGGACTCATCACTAAGCTTTAACAATTACCAACTCATGGCCAAATATAGTTCATCTAAACCCCACCATCTAGTCCCCAGATCTCTGGATTATTTCACTGAAGGTCTCAGATATATCATTTTATCTGCAGATATTTCAGGATGTGTCTCTAAAAGATAAAGAGTACTTTGAAAAATCATCGCAGTATCATTCTCACACCGAAAGAAATGAATAATTCTGAAGAAAGTGGTTACTGAAGGGACTAGTCACAAAGGCTTAATGATTGAGGTAAATCAAGAACGATTGGTGAATTACCCAAGGGTTAGCTACAGCAGGGAGCTGCGACCACATCTAGGCTAGAAGAGGTTACTGGAACCCATGGAGCCCTGAAGCTGAAGGAGCGGTTTGCTTGCCAGGCGCTGTGGCCTTTGGTATAGAGACAGAGACAATGTCAGTCTGCAGACCAGCAGGGAGAGGGTAGGGGCAATAAATGTCTTAACTTCTCCTCCTGCCCTCTCAAGCCTGGCTAATACTTGCCATTGACTAACTTCAACAGGATGCCATAGGGCCAGGGCAGGCTGATAGGGTTCATAAAGGTCAACCTCCCAGGCACAGAGCAGGATGGAGAAGGTAGAGAGTAGACTTGAAGCTTCAATTCATTCCCATCTAGAGAATGATGACCCACCTCCTTCTATGCCACAATCATCTACAGAGGCCTCTTGAGGCCTGCATTCACCTCACTGTACGTTAGACCTCACTCTGGGCCCCTCCTGCCACCACTCTGACAACACTGATACGCCAGTGGGGTTAGATATTTTGGTAAAGAAAGTCCCTTTCCTCTCCAAAAGCATTCCTGTTCTCGGCTGGTCTTGATGCTACAAAGCAAGAGCTGTATTTCAAAATACTAGCCTAAGACATGATAAATCAAGGCATAAGGAAACCAACTCTAACTGCCTTTTCAACTTGTTTTGCTTTGGTCTGCTCCAGTTAGGCTTAAAATATTTAGTTGAGAATCAGCATTTCTGGTTCATTTAAGACAAGCCTCCAGTAAGAGGCAGTTTTGAGTTTGATGTGGGAAGCTGGAAGGGCTTAATAAAATTCAGAGTCTAGTCAAACAAATTCCTTCACTATTAACTCCCTAGTAAGACAGGAGGAGGAACCAGAAGAATAGTTAATCTAGCCAAGACAGAAGAGGAGTTACTTACATTTAATAATTGGTTACCTAGGCAACCATTTCCTGATTGGAGGAAACACATCTCAAAGTTGATTAGATGGAAGAAAGAGGCCTAGGGCCTTCTTTTTTGTATTTTTCTCTTCTGGCCCAAGAGGAAAGGGACTAGGAAATGGGTATATAGGACAAAGCAAGGGAAGACTGCCCCTGAATCAAGGTGTTGCTGGGGGAGGGTCAGCTAATGGTGGTATTTGAATGATAAGTGATACTGCATTTCATCTACTCTAAGATACGCATTTAAACATCCCTATGATCAGTGTGTCTTACAGTTTATGTAATAAGAAGGTACCGAGTTACAGTTTACTTGGTAACATTTTTTCTTTCATAAAAGCACATAAAATAATGGTTCATCTTATAATCAGGGATCCCTTAGGTTCATATGGTAAACAGTGACAGCATAGTGCATTGCTCTGCTGATGCTCTTGTAAAATCTTGCTCATCACTGAAGTTGTCTTCTTTATTCATCTCTTACAGTGATTACTTAATTTGAATTATTGTTTCATGAATTTTTTTGGCAGAAAAACCACATTCAAGTGAAGAACTGTCTGTTTTCTTTCAGATATCTGCTGTTTATGTTTGGAACACATCTGTTGTGCTTAAGTAGCACCTTAACACATACACACAAACATGCATGCACACATGTATGCCACACACACATTGCTTCACAGTCCCCTAATTCTCACTTCGGCCACCTTCGTTTGCTGCCCCAACTATCAGTGACTGAGCCTGGGTCTCAGGGCTTGGTGGTGATTGGAGTGATGGAGAGATGTGGGTTGGAAGTGGGATGGGCACGCTAGGACCAGAAGCTATAGTCCAGCTCCCCCACCTGCTCCAGTAGAAACCTGGCTCTCCTTGTCTCTTGGCTCTTCTATCTCTTTTTAAAGATAGATCTTGATATTTCCCTCCTCTTTTCTTTCTTTTCTCCTCTCCTCTCAAAAGTCAAAGTGAAAAAACAGGTTGGGTTTATTTGATGGAGCAGGTACTATTATAAGGTTTGTTATCCACCTACTTCAGAGCCACATTTCTTAAGAATCTGTGTGGTGGGCAAAATGCCATAGTCAGATTTCTTTCCTTCCATTATTTTGGGGGAAATTGTTTTTGTTTTTCCAGAAACCCCAAGTTTACTGCAAAGAATAAGCAAATCAGAAAAGTATAGAGAAGAAAGCAAGAACTTTTACCTCGAATTCTATCATCCAGAAGTAGCTACCGTTTAACACTGGTGTATGGGATCCCTGCCAGGGACATGTGCGTTTTCCAGCAAACTGGGCGTAGTTTCACACTAAACTGGGCATAAAAACCTGCCACTGGGACTTTCAGAGTTCTTGACTGCCTTCCTCCCATATCTGAGAACTGTTTGTTTCTATTGTAGAGACTGATTTTTAATATTTTTTATATTTGAACCACTTTTCTAATTCCCGAGGGCATGCTAGGGAGCAGGAGGGCTGAGCAGAGGTGGGCACACTTGTTAGATTGCCTGGACTCCACACTTACCTTCAAGTGAAGCAGTGCTAAATGCTCACCCTATTGGGGGCGGAGGTGTGTTCTCCAATAGGAAGGGACCCCACAGACTTCAGATCCTCCCCCAATCATCCTGAAGCCCAGAGTTGTCTCTTCTGTCAGAAAACCACTATTTCTCTCCCAGCAGCCTTTCCACAGCTCCCCAGAGGAGAGGAAAAAAAGGCCAGCTCACTAAGCTTATCTCTCTCCAGATTCATTATTGGCGAGAGGGCTCAGGATTTTGAGCTCCCAGTGTGGTTTATGAGGGCCATGTGGGAGTGTGTGTATGTGTGGGTATGTGTGTGTGTGAATGTGAGAGTGTGTCAGCAGGTGACTGAAGCTGCTTACACGGCACTACTCTGCTCCACCGTAAAATCTTCTCTTTCTTCATCCGTTATTTTCTGAGGTAATGATCTTGGGCTGGCTCTTTCTTTACTGTCTATCTATTGGTGAATTTTTGTCTTACTATTTTTTTAGAATTAGTTTTTGTTTGTTTCATTAAGTTTGGATAGGAGATGACATGAACCAGTTTATTCTATCATCCGAACCTGGATGTCCCATTGGCAGGTTTCTATGCCCAATTTAGTGTGAGTTTGGCCTGCAACCAGATCTAAGTATCTCAGAGTGTATAATGTTGGTGAGGTTTTTTCTGAGCAGGAGGTGTATATGCACTGCTTCTCCTTTGCTATAGTGTTAGATTAGTGATGTCTTGAAAGAGAAGCAAGCTAATAGTTTTTAAAATACCATTTCCTAGTTTTGCATGCTTAGCCGTTGCTTTTATAAAACCTCTCTATTAAATATGTACTTTTACATTCCATTAGACTATTTGTTCTTTAGTTTAGTTTTGCTTTCCAACTGTGGAAATAAAGGCAATTTTCAAAATCATCTTTTATTTGTACAGATAACAATGTATGCTTCAGTCTTTTAGGCATGTTTTATTGCACTTTATATCATCCTTCAGGGGAAAATGCAGCATTTGGCTTGTTTTGTTTAATTTTAGAATGCTCTAATTTGATAAAAAAGCAAGTCTTTTTTCCTTTGACCTATTTGCCATCTAAATGACATTAACTCCCCTGAAAAGAGTGTAAAGATCAATGGTTCTGTATATATGTACTGTTGGAGGAAAAAGCCTGTGGCAAAATGACTATAATCTGATTTTCTAAATGAGGAGTTTGTTAAAGAGATGCACACAATTTAACAATAACTAAAATTGTTTTAAGGTCACTTTTCAATCTTTCCCTTTTTTCCCCCAAGTGACTTAAATGGTTTTCCACCCTCATGTGTTCCTTCTGGCATGTTTGACAAGTGCATTAAAATCATACTATAAGCTTTTGTAGAATTGCTTCAACAACCTCATCCATTTAAAGTTAGTGGTGAGTTTCTCTAAAAGCTTTGCCTGTATTTCTTTTCTTTCCCCATTCTATGGAACAATTAATTAGGTCATCTTTAAAAATAGATGCTGGTGGCTAAACTCAGTGTTTCCTTTCTATCAATTTTCTGTGTTCACAAGTACTTTATCTTGCATCTTATTACCAAACAGTGACTAAAAGGCTTAACTTAGATAAGTAATTTTAGAAAAGAGAACCTATATGTAGATCAGATCTGTTATTATTAGTTCACAAAAAATGACTTGATATATACCCAGGAGAGCTGAAAGCAAAGCCTTCATTTTCTTTTCCCATGGACCTGTTCCAGCTAAGCTGGATGCACATAGACAGAGTTTAATCCTACCAAACTAGAATGCAAGGAAGCACGTGTCAGCATTCTTTCCGTACAGACCTATCTGTTTGCCAGCTAAGAGGTTTTGGCTCTGTGGAGAGTTTTGTGTGCTGTCCCTTTAGCGTTGGTTAGATCCCTTCATCAGGCTGATACCCAAAAGTGACTAGCTATTTATTGCCACCACTGACAGCTAGGGGGCAGTGAAAAGACCAGGAGGGGATAGCCAATCACTTGGTTGAAGGGCGACTTGGCTGTGTCTCCACACAGCTGTTTGGGGAACAACTGGATTCCTGAGCCTGAGCTGGGCTCCAGTGACAGGAGAGTGGACAGTGGGAGTGTCCTTTGTCTGGTATGGAAAGGACAATCTGGATGCTGCCCCACCTCCTCTCCTGTCTGTCAGGGTTTTCCCCCTGACTTGGCTTCAATGGCATAATCTCTTGAGATGTGCTAACGGCATCTCTGAAAACAGCAATTTTAGGGTTTTTAGACCTGACAAGGACTGTGTTTATTTGAACAAACTCTTTAGTTGCTACCTTACAATTTTTTTCTATCTATTCTAATAAATGCCAATCAGTTTCAGCTGCAAATCATGTCATGGTGTTGTTTGTTCGTTTTAATTAGATCTCAGATACAGAGAGTTAAGTTAATCATTCTCCTTAGTTCATAGCACAGCATCATCACTGATTGGAGCAAAGCACTCGTCTTGTTTTATTTTGTTTTTCTTTCATCTTCCCTGATCACTGCTCCAATTCCCTTCTCCCCCTTAGCATTCACTCTGATGTCTTTGATGTATGGTCTTAAATATGTGTGGATCCTTGTTAACTGGTATTTTGCATGTGAATGTGTTTTTAATTTTCATCAATGGTATTGTACTATAAGTCTTGCTGTATTTTCTACTTTTATCACTCAGTTCTATCCGTGTTGCTATGTGTAACGTTAATGATTGGTTAGGCTGCTGTTACCACCAAGCCCTTAAATTTCAGTGTCAACAACAACAAAGGGTTTCTCACTCATGCACTGTGCTTGTTGTGGGCTGGCTATGGCTCTATTCAAAATTACAGTAGTTATTAGACCTTTCACTAAATGTTGTTATGTAGTGCATTAATAAACGAGAGCATGTATTACTATGTCACAAACTTGTTTTCTATATTTTGGTAGCTATGTTTCAATGTAAATTGTTTTCTTTGTAATCCTATATGTTTTGTTCTATGCATTTAAAAACACTATCTTAGAATGGATTCATGGGATTCGCCAGAATTCCAAAGGGGGGGTCCATAGCATTAAAAAGTTAGGAACCTCTGGTCTAGAATATTAGTCCTTGATTATTTTATATATTCTGACTCCTTTGATTTTATATATTCTGACCCTTCCCTTCCTGACCCACTCTCCCCTCCCCTCCCGTCCCGTACCTTATCCCTGTCTCCTTTTTACTTTACCCTGTCCCTCTTCCTTATGTCCTTCTCTTCTCCTTTCTCTTCCTTGTTTTTTTCCCCCTGACCTTTTACTCTAAGGTCTTTCACCTTTCTTTAATTCTTAGAAATTCTCAGTAAGTATTTCTTCAACTGTTTGCCTCCATTTCCCCCCTCTCCTCCGAGACTCTTATTAAAGAGATGTGGACACTTTATATCTCCCACATATCTTTTTTTTTTTTT
>JAQZBX010011102.1:0-32179 GCA_029593785.1 Cabassous unicinctus | reverse complement strand
ACTTCCATCTCCCACATATCTTAACTGCCATGTTTTACACCCGTTTTTCCCCCCAGTGTCTTATGGGAGAATCCCTGGACCTGATCTTCTAGTTGGCTAATTCATTCTCTTAGCTGTATCTGTTCTGCTCTTTCCTCTACCTATGGAGTTGTTTTAATTTTGTATTTTTCATATCCAGTATTTCTGTTTGAAACTTTTTGATAACTTTTTGCTCTTGCTTCATGTCACTAATATCCTGCCTTTCCTCTTTGAGGATATTTATTTTTCTTACTTTACATTCTTGATCCCTTTTCTCCATTAACTCTGGTTTATTTGGTATAGGTTGTTCCGTGCATTGCCTCTGTTCATGACTGTACTCCTCCAATATCATGTCCCTACTGCCCATGAAGCCCCACCTCTGCTGCTTTGGGAGTCAGTCATGTGGGTATGAGCCACGGCCACATCCGAGCCTGTGCCACTGGGTTTAAGGAGCATGACGGTGTGTCCCAGCATGCAGAGCTGATAGAACCCAGGCCTGAACCCGAGCTCTGCAGTTGCTGCTTCCTCACTAAGAGGCTCTGCCCTCTGAGGGAACCTACTCTGCCTCTTCCCTGAGTCTTGTCTCTTCTTACATCTTTTCCATCTTGATTATTATTATTATTTTTTAAAGATTTATTTATTTTATTTATTTATCCCCCCCTTGCTGCTTGTGTTTGCTGTGTCCATTCACTGCGTGTCTTCTCTGTGTCTGCTTATCTCCCCCTTGCTGTGAGGTCTTGCCGCATCAGCCCACGGTGCCACGCGAGCCGGCCTGCCCTCACAAGGAGGCGCAGGGAAGCGAACCCGGGGCCTCTCATATGGTAAACGGGAGCTCTATCCATTGCGCCACACCCGCTTCCTGCCGTGAGGTTGCTGCATCAGCCCACCCTCACAAGGAGGCCTCGGGAAGCGAACCCGGGTCCTCCCATATGGTAAACGGGAGCTCTATCCATTGAGCCACACCTGCTTCCCTCCATCTTGATTGTTGAGTCCCAAGATAGGGATGTGGAAGGACCACTCAGGGGCAGCCCAGTCAGCTTGCACTAGTCTTTAGCTACTCCCGGCACCAGGCATTATCCAGCTGTCCCCTAAAGTTACTTCACTACTGCTCAGGGGTGGCTGGTGCTGCTGTTCTCTGCCCCAGTGGTAGGGGGCAAGTAAAGGCCTACAAAATGAAGAGAACTCAGATGCACTCCCCAGCTATCTGCTCATACAGTGCCACTCCTTCCTCCATACCGGCTGCCATTTTTCTTCTACATTTGGTGACTACCCATCTGTTTCTCCCCAGAGTTTGCTCATAATCTTTATAGTAGTCTTCAGAGCCATACAATTTTCTTTTTCTTTGTGACTTCCGTAAGGTTGTGTTAGGGGAGGATTCAATAGCTTTTGAGTTCTGTAATGTTTGCACATGATGTTGTTATCATATATGAACAATTATTTCATAGAATTTCTGAAGCCTAGGTCGAGTTTGCCAGTGCATGATTTTCTCACGGGGTGGTGAAGGATCTTAGCACATGATTCCTTTTTCTCAGTAATTCCTCTTACTATGTGGAAACCCTATAAGCATAACTCCTGCTAGGATCAGCCACATCTTTTAAGAGTGAAACATCGAGAGTGCCTTGATCCCCAGCTTCCCACCACCCTCCCCTCCTCTGCTAATCCATTAGCTCAGCCTTCTGTTGTTTCTTATGTTATCAAGCTAAGAGATCACTTGGTTTTCTTCCACCAACAGATCCCCATAGATACTAAATCAAAATAAGCATAAGAAGCAAATGACAGATTTCATTATACCTTTCACCACTTCCTTAAATAATCCTGACCTGTGAGTCCAGCTCATTTGTATGCATATTTTATAAACATTATGTTTACTGACTGTAAGTTTGAGGTCTCCACATAAAAAAAAATTGTGAATATAACTTTTATGAATCCAACTTGTCATTTGGTTCTAGACAACTTCTTTCTGCTTTTCTCCTTTTACTTCCCACATGGTACAATATGGCTCATCATACCAAATATCCACTTCAGTCCACTTGGTAATTCAGTTATCTCCTCCCCAAATACAGATGATGCAGAAAGACATTTAGCTCACAGCTCTTTTCTCTGACCTCCCTAATGTACTTGTTCAATGAAGTATCTGTTTGGGAAGATATTATATTATAATGCTCAAAGACAGTTAAATTATTTAGGATGAATCAAAGAACTGCATCTGTTTAAAGAAAGTGTATTTCCCCAAATAACAGAACTGTGATTTTGGAGAGCATAAAAACACCAGATATGCCATGCTGGGTTAGATCAGACCGAGCTGGATGTATCCTGCTCGGTACTATGGCTATGACAGGGATACAAGTGACATTTTGTGGGTAAGTAGGGGGTGGGTGCAGCCTGCTGACAAGGTAAATAGCTCTAATTTCTACTCAATGACATGTTGGAGCCATCATCCTAGATTATAGCTAAGTCTTCTTGGAACCTACTTATATTTTCAAGTCTGTATCAATTCTCAGGATAAAGAGTTTCTTGTTTGCCACCTGCTGTGTAAAGTATCACTCCCTTTTATTTATTCTAAAGCCACCATCTTCAGGCTTTGAGGGATGCCTCTAATTCTAATATTCCCAATTGGAGAATGAGCAGAGTCTTATTTCTGTAAATCCTCCCCCCATGTCTTTTGTAATATTTTAGGCATCTTTAAATCCATACCAACCTTCATGTTTCTACAGTGATTTCAGAAGTCTGTAGAGCAAACTAAAGAAATTATTATTCATTTAAATTATTTCTATCTTTCAAAAGTTTTATTCAAAACCTAATAGTGGGTTAGAGAAAGAAGATGCTAAAATGAATTGCTACCCAAGAAATATTCATTTGTCTGCAAGGTAGATGCATGGTAAGACTCAAATTAAAAAACATACATTGAGCATCTACTGTGTACAAGTCACTTTTCGAGTCACTGGCAGCACAGGTTAAATTCAATGTAGTTTCTGCCATGCCTAATGCTATGTGCAAGGACAGAGTCGGGGTGGACTCTTTTACTCAGGGAAAGGGACAAGATAGGCTTTGTAGAGGAGGTGACACCTGAGAAGGAAGAGTAGGAGTTTGCAGTGGATGGGAAGGGGCTAGGAAGGCCTTCCAGTGAGAAAGAACATCTTGTAGAAAGCATGGAACTCAGAACAACATCAGAAAGTAATTTGGAATCACTGGAGCAATAAAAGGCTGAGGGGGTTGCAGGAGGGACAGGAGCTGGATCCCAAGAAAGAGAGCCAGGTATGCACTATTATTTTCCTGGCCTGCATTCCAGGGAACAGTGCCCTTTGCAAAACTGGAAAGCTGGACTACCAGAATGATGGGCTTCCTTTAAAGCAGGGGTTCTTAACCTTTTTTGTTCCACAGATCCCTTTGCCAGTCAGGTGAAAACCACAGACCCCTTACTATGTCCACACTATACTGTGTATTATTTAGTAAATATATGACACCTGCACCAACACGTCCCCACAAGAATGTTCTTTTGAATTTCAATTCAAGCTCATGGACCCCTTGTTAAGAACCCCTGCTTTAAAGCCTCTCCCCAAACTTCAGGGTGCAGAGCACAGTTTCCCTAGAGAAACAGTAACATGTGGTGCCACTGCTGATTCCTTTGACCTTATTTCTGGAACCCTGTTGCCTTCAAAGGTGGTTTTTAGCAGAGGTGACTGGGAACCTATCTAATCTTCACCATCCATACTTTTCAGGCTCTTAGGCCTCTTCTCACCTGACCTCCTCTTTACCACAGACCTACCTAGAAGGCAAGGGACCCACCTGGAAGGCAAAGTCCAGAACTTGGGTTTCTCTTTATGTATATGTTAGACTTCACTATCAAATCTTCTGTGTTTTGTAAACTTAAAAAAAAAGTTCTAGCATTTATTTAAAGTGTGCTTATATTCAGATATTACAGCATTTGCCATTTCTAGTTGAGCTCAAATAACCTTTATGAGCAACTACTTTGTGCCAGGGGCTGTACTAGGTGCTAGTGACACAAAATGAATTAAGCCCTTCAAGAGTGCAATCTAGTAGGAGAAATGGACAGAAAGGGATTGGGAAGTTTGATGCCCCTATCAGTTCATAGACATCAACTTCAAGTTTCCCCATTAATTTACTCTACCACATTCCACAGTGACTGTTTCAAAGCACCACTCTTCCCATCTCCCTCTCTCAAAAGACTTTCTACTACTTCACAGAGAAAATCAAAGTTCTTTGACCGGAACCATCTCAATTTCCACCAAACCTTTAAATTAGCCTACAGCCAAACCCGCCTTTGCTCTTTACCTCTTTTGGTGGGAAAGGTGCCCCTTCTATCAGGGTTCCAGTTGTGGTCTGGATCTAATCCTCTCCCACATTCTCATTGTCCCTGTGCTATCCATTTTTTAAAAATGAATTTCTCTCTCCTTTACAATGCTTCTGACTGGCAGGGCCACCGGCACTGGACTAGCACTAGCTTTGCGAGACACTTGGATTAACTGTAACTAGTTGCCTGCAAGAAGTGCTTCTGATGGCCGTGAAATAAGCCTTTCCCATGGACTATAAATAAAATGAGCCTCACACTTCATTAATGAATCTTTCCTCTCAATGTCCCAGGTGATCCAACTGCTAAAGATACAGTATTTCACAGCAGGTTGTGCGACCTTTTATGTAATATACCTCTTAAGTAAGTGGGTTATGGTCTTGTGATTAATGTGGCCTGATGCTCACATTGAGAAAACGGGAAGGTGTTAAACTCCTTAAGAAACCCGGGAGCTTTAAGATCTTCGTGATTCATGCTAAGAAGATTGACTAATTTGTTATTCTACAAATGGAATGCCTATAATTTAATTTTGACTAACAAATGGTTCCAAACTGCTAGGAAAATAAGTAGCATACAGCATTTGAACTATAGCTCTGTAAAAGATGCCTGAAAAATAAATTTATTCATGGTTTTTCTCTTTGGAAAATTTCTTCGGGGATCTTTTAATTGTTTTCTCCAAGTGTCATCAGCTGTGTTTCCAATTAAAGAAATAACTTCTGTCTCATAATACCTGCTCATTTATAAAAAGAGCTCTAAACAAACTCAGGCAGAGGAAAAAGCCACCTAAGGACACTTTAGGCTAACCTTCTACAGGGATGAGTTCTTGATTACTGTGGAGATAAACTGAAGTCAGATTAGACAGTACAAGGACCCTAATGGAATTTACAATCTTCTTCAAGTGACTTTCAAATTAGAATGAAGTTGTTCCTCAGGTTGGAAGACTATTTCCTTTGACATAGGTACTAAGTGATGATCAGTCCTTGATTTAAGTTGTATCCAGTATTTTCTCTCTTGCTACCTTCACCCTCTCTGCCCTGCCTTGCAACTTTTGCCCTTCATCATCATCTCTATCATGATTTGAATTTCTACACTGTGCCAAGTACGCTACCCCCCATTGTTCCTTATCCTTACACCAGCCCTGCCTGTTGAGTGTTATACTTATTTCACAAACGAGGAAAACTAGGGTCATAGAAGTTAACAAACTTGTTCAAGTTTACTCAGTAAGTGGTAATGTGCACATGGGGCTTCAGACCTAAATGACTTAGAACATCTGCTCCATCCACCTCCTGCCCCCTCGGTGTGCCCAGCCAGTCTTCCCCGTCTCTGTAGCTTCTACACTATATTTATTCACTTTTCCCCTAAGGTGGGAGGAAGTGGAGGAGAGATAGCAGTTTCCCCGTTTTCAAGATTAAAAATAAACATGAAAATTCAACTATTAGCAAGTGAGAAATAGTAAGTAATTTTAAAGTGGCCTAGGAACATCAAATTCTGAAAAAAAAAAAGATGTGCAGAATCAAAAGGCTCTGGAACGCAAAGAGAAATTTATAAAACTTCAGAATATAAAATATCTACATTTAATTTGCTGAGAGGAAAAGGATAGCATCTGGTTTTCTACAGACCTCTCAAGGTACATAGTACTCCTTCAAGTTTGTAATCCATAAACTAAATGGAAGGAGTTTTTTTTTTCTCTGTGCTTCCTAGGTCTCTTATCACACTGGAGATTCTTTTCTTGAAGATTATCTACAAATACACAAGCACAATTTTTGATTAGTCTCTATCTGTATTTCCTAAAAGCCCAATAGAGAGCCATAAACTCAGAGACTCAAGAAATATGTGATGATGATGATGATGATGAAGGGCAGTAGGGCAGTATTTGCAGAGTGACTGGATGCCTTTCAGAAACGGAGAGGGTTCACCTGGTATGTTTACAGTTGAAAATGATGCTGAAGAGCCCCCTAGGTTGATGTGGCTTTTCACAACTACCTGTAACTGGGTTTTCTGGTGTTGTTTCTTTTATGAAAAATCCTCAGAAGAGATAAGCTACTTCTTGCCAGGGTGCTGCTAGTGGGGGATTTGCTGGAGATGGTTGGTGTATATACTCAGGATTGACTGGAACCTTTGGATGGTTGAGTTTATTCTAGAATTAAGATGTGTTTTTCTCTAGGGAGACCAAGGCTGGAGAAGGATCCAGGAGAGCACAGCCTCAGAGGACAAAAGTCACCTCCAGGCTGGGCTGAAGAACCTTCAGAATATAGTCTCTAGTGCTGTCCTAATGAGACCTGACTTCCCACAAAGTCCTTATGTAACAAAGAGTCATATGGCCACGTATTAGCAATGCCAGCATATGTTATTCCCCAAGGAATATTAATTGCAATTTATAACACATACCAACTGGAAAATAAAAACACCTTGTTAAGACAGCATTCCATGATGCCAACTTTCATAGGCTCACTTGTGAGGGGATCTTTTTTTTGAGGTAGGATCAACTTACTTCACATCTAAGTGCATAATAGCATCTGGAGGGGTCCACCAATTATGGGCTTTCTGAAGCCAACAAAAGGGCTATTGGAAATGATAGAATTCAGACTATGTAACGAGAACAGTAAACACACTTTATTCTTCTTAAATATAAGAAGGTAATAGAGAATAGAGGTTAAAAGTAAAGGTTTTGGAGCCAGACTGATTTTAAATCATGCGCCATCCCTTTCAGTTGTGTGCCTTGGGTGGATTTCACAGTCTTTTTGGTTTTTCAGTTATCCCATCTGAACATTGGGGATAATAACAGCTATTGTCTATTATTGTTGTGGTGATCGTGAGATAATGGGATAATATAGGTGGAGAGCCTGGGGCACCTGGCATACGGATGCTAGGCATAAAAGAGAGCCAGAGGGCCCCGGATTTAAAGTTCCAGTTTCTGTTCACTAAGACCTAAGACCTGGGGCAGCCTGTTGCTTCTTTCCTTTCTGGCCTAGCCCTGATGAGTTCAGCTTCTGCTGAGCTATCCTGTGTGCCCATGTGCTCCTGTCCCACTGTCTGAAGACACTCTCTGGTTTCAGGGACCTGCCTACCTTTGCAGTCCCTGCTATTGCAGTGACTACAAGTTGATGTCAAGTACTCGTTCTTCAGCAATTGTTTTTCTTGGAGGTGATTTGTTTGCTCTTGCCTGAGCCCTCTGAGCTATGTCTGCCTTCTTTTCTGTCTCATTGAGGCAATGAGAAGAGGATTTTAAAGTCATTTGGTAGAAAATTTGCTTCTAATTGGTAAGTTTGATTAGGCATTAATAGGGCTACCTGCATTGACTCCTCTCCTTTGTTAGAGCCATTCAAGAGATGTTTCTTGTATTGTTTCATGCTGGTATGGGGAAGGTGAGTGCTTAGACTTTATTGTGCATATAAATCACTCAGGAATATTGTTAAAATGCAGATGCTGGTTCAGTGGGTCTGGGGTGGGGCCTGAGATCCTTCATTACCAACAAGTTCCCAGGTGTTGCTGGTCCATGGACCACACTTTGAGTAGCAAGGGGAGGGGTCACAGTAATGGTTGAACAGTTGAGTTTCAGATGGGCAATAGTAGATGCATTATGTTTCAAAACAAAAGCTTTCTGTGCCCTCTACAGTAATTTTCATTTACTTTAACCACTTTTTAAAGCTACATTTGTGGCACCAATAATATGCAAAGCCCTGACATCCTTTATCTGAGTAAAAACATAAAAATATAGGCTAAAATCTTGACAACATACCCATACATGGGCATCTAAGAGTTCAGGTGTTACAGATTAAAGAAGAAAACAGTAAAATTGAGTAAGTTTAGTTAATTCATAGTAGCTTCTTAAAAGAGGTGTTTTTTGAGCCCAGCTTGAAAGATATGACAAATGTGGATTGGAGGATATTGGAAGGATCCTACCTGCATGCACATGTAAGGGACAGAGGGTGGACTTAACCCCTAGAGATTGAAAAAAAGCTGGGTTAGCTTGTCCAAAGCAGAGACCAAGTGAGAAATACAGCTCATTTGTAGTTAGAGAAATAGCCATCCAAGTGTGCACAGAACATCATGACAGAGTTTAACAACATAATGAGGAAATTATATTAATTATAATTAATATTAATTATATTAAGTTATATATTATTATAAATTATATATTAAATTATATTAATTTAAAGTAAATTCCACCATCTATTAGTGGGATGTGCATTCATCAATAGTACTAGGAAGGCAGCATCCTGACCTTGACCGTCTGCCAGGATTCTTGCACTTTCAGCTTTGCCTGGTATGGGAGGGTCAGGGGAGGGCCTTCAGACCTCCTGGGAAATTTTGATTTTCTTCCTCAGAGGCTTGCTATGGGCTGCCCAACTTTCATTCATTGGTCCATTCATTTATACATTCAGTGATCTTGAATTGAGTGTCTAGTATATTTGAACCTCATGCTAAGCATGTGTTAATTGTATGTTTGCAATTAAATAGCAACAAAAACAATAGCATAAATTTAGAGACAGATGCTTTTCCCATGCCTGCCAAAAACCTTTTCCCACTCTGCAGATAGACAATGTTGTTAGGTGATTCGTTTCTGCTTCCCATTAGTTTTCCCAAGCAAAACTCTTTTTAAGCTGGAGACTCTTGAGTTGAAGAACAGCCAAGGGTCCTGCTTTTAAGACTGAGGGGGTGGGGGGGGGAGGGCAGAGTGTTAACATATAATGTATGATGCTAACATTTTAATGGGATTTTTGAGTATAGGTGAACAGAGAGATGTTTTGAAAGGGAGGGGTTCTAGTAGCCCTAGCTATGTCCTACTGGAACAGATACTTCCCTTTGGTGAAACATCTGGGTAATTGAACTGGAATATTCAGTTTTAATCCTATAGATTGAAAGACAGGGCTTTCAAGGGACCCATATACCCCAAATATCATTTCCCTTCAGAATTCTCAGCTAGGATGAAACACTTGTACTTCCAAAAGTTGGCTTTCCTTCTTCTCTCTCTTCCCTCTCTCAGTCTTCCAGTACCTCCATTTTCAATTCCTCTGTTCTGCCTCCCCTGAGCCATGACACCCTGGTCTTTTATCTGAGAATTACTTTTGCACTGGGAGCAATTGTGAGCCTCTTCAAGTCTTGTCTCTGAAAACTGCATTGCCTTCCAGGGGTTTCCACGTGGGAGACCATAGAGAGACACCCTGTCTCTCACACTCTCAGCAATACAGTGGCTCCCCCATGCCTTTTCTGCAGTGTTCTGAAGGGTAAAACAGAGAAAGTCTCACTGTCCTCTGAGACCTATTTATTACTCACAATTAAAAAACAATTAAAGCAGAATGGATTAAAGAATAGATCAATAACTTTTTAACTCGAGATATGACTTGCTAAATAAACAGAGCAGTTGTCTCTTGAGTATGCTCTCCTGATGCTGGCTAAGGGCACATCCTAGCACCCCTGAGGGCCTTGGAGAGGCTCAGAGCATTGTCTACCACCAGGTTTCTCCTCTTTTTGACTTAATTCATCCTGTAGCAGACCAAGAAAATGTTTTTCAAGGTGAATTTATTGTATCGCTTCTGCTCTTTGAAAGTAGGATTACCGTGTAAAAAATAGGACACTCAGTTAAATGTGAATTTCAGGTAAACAGTGAATAATTTTTATAAGTATGTCCCATGTAATATGGGATGAAAAGTGAAATCAAAAAATATTTCTTGTTTCTCTGGAATCTAAATTTAACTGGGCATCTATAATGGGTTGAATGGTGGTCCACCCCAAAAGATATGTCCATGTCTTAAAACCTGTGAATGTGACCTTATTTGGGAAAAGGGTCTTTGCAGATGAAATTAAGTTAAAGATCTTGAGATGAGATCATCTTGGATTATTCAGGTGGGCCCTATATCCAAAGACAAGTGTTCTTGTAAGAAACAAAACAGGGAAAACTCGGACACAAGAGATGGCCATGTGTAGAGATTAGAGTTATGCAACCACAAGCCAAGGAATGTCTGGAGTCACTAGATGCTGGAGGAGGCAAGGACATCTTCTCCCCTAGAGTCTTTGTGGGGAGTGCAGCCTTCTGACACCTTGCTCTGAGACTTCTGGCCTCCAGAACTTTGAGAGAATAACGTTGTTTTTTTAAAAACTTTTTGTTGTAGTAACATATATACAACTCAAAATTGCCCATTTTAACCACTTTCCAGTGTACAATTCAATAATATTAATTACAGTCATAGTGGTGTTCTACCATCACCACTATCTGTTACCCAAACATTTTCATCACCTCAAACAGAAACTCTGTACCCATTAAGCAATAACTTCCTTTACCACTGCCCGTCCCCCACCTCGGTCCCTGGTAGCCTGTATAGCTGCTATCTGTTTCTATGAAATTTGCTTTTTCTATGTACTTCATTTACACAAGATCATACAATATTTGTCTTTTTGTGTCTGGTTTATTTCATACAACTTGATGTCCTCAGGGTTCATCCATGTTGTAGAATGAGTCAGAACTTCATTCTTTTTCATAGCTGAGTAATATTCTACTGTGTGTGTATGTGTGTGTGTGTGTGTGTGTGTGTGTGTGTGTGTCACATTTTAAAAATCCATTCATCTGTTGATGGACACTTGGTTTTGCTTCTGCTTCTACTTTTTGGCTATTGTGAATAATGTTGCTATAAACTCTGTATGAGTTCCTGCTTTCAATTCTTTTGGGCACATACTAAGAAGTGGGATTGCTGGGTCATATGGTAATTCTATTTTCAACTTTTTCATCAACCACCAAACTGATGTCCACAGTGGCTGCAATAGTTTACAAAGCTGCCAGCAATGTATAAAATGTTCCCATTTCTCTGCATCCTCACTAACACTTGTTATTTTCTGTTTTGTTTTTTTAAAAATAATAGTCATTCGAATGAGTGTGAAGTGATGTCTTATTGTGGTTTTGATTTGCATTTGCCTGATGACCAATAGAACATCTTTTCATATGCTTATTGGCCATCTGTATATCTTCTTTAGGAGGAATGTCTTTTACCAAGTCTTTTGCCCATTTTTAATTGGTTTTTGTTTTTGAGTCGTAGTAGTTCTTTATATATTCTGGATATTAAACCCTTATCAGATATATGGTTAGCAATTATTTTTTCTCATTCTGTACATTGTCTCTTCACTTTCTTGATAATGTCCTTTGAACACAAATTTTAAATTTTGATGAAGTCCATTTTATCTATTTTTAAAAATTTTGTTGCATGTGCTTTTGTTGCTCATATCTAAGAAATTGCTACCAAATCCAAGGTTGTGAAGGTTCTCCCCTATGTTTTCTTCTGGGAGTTTTATGGTTTTGGCTCTTAGGTTTACGTTCTTGATCCATTTAGAGTTAATTTTTTTTATATGGTATGAGGTGGGGGTTGTAGCTTCATTCTTTTGCAAGTGGATATCCAGTTTTACCAGCACCATTGGTGGAAGAGACCAATTTTTCCTCAGTTAAGGAGTCACCAAGTTTGTGGTAGTTTGTTGTGGCAGCCCTAAGAAAAAATGCAGCATGGTATTTGGTTGATGTTATTGTTGCTGTTTTACTACACCTGGCAACCTTCAGCACAGAGCTTGTTCTGTTTTCTAATAATTCAGTATCTCCATACCATCATTCCACTCTGCTTCAAAGTGTTGAATGACACATATTTATTTTCAAACATAAAATGAATTAAATATAATTTTGTTTTAAGAAATTAATAATGTCACTTGACAAAATTAGCTACCCCCTAGTGTGTTGCAAGTATCACCAACCTATGGTAATATGAAAATTGGATATCATGAAATTAGGTTGCTAAACTTGGCAAGATAATCTATTGGGATTTATGTACTAAACATGAGTCTTTAACTGTAGAATCAGCCTTTAAGTACTTTAGTACCATATTTTTGCACAAGTGCCTTTAAAACATGTGTTTATTTGACTACACTGTTTCTTGCATATTACAAGATATGCAAATATGATATTTGAACCTTATGAAAATAAGGTTCATAACACTGAGAAATTTTATTTGGAAATCTTATTTACAGATATGACATTATAACTATGTAAGTATATTAAAGGGAAAATTTTCTGATTATGTGTAGTTTGAGGTCACTGTTTATGCATGAAGAAATGTTTAACTAGAATCAGATTTAGCAATAATTTCCATCAGGCTCTTTTACAGTTGAGAAAATTAATTAAAATGTCATCTGTTCAATTATTGTTTGTTACCCCTAATTAAAATGTTAATTGAGTACATTTGTATGTGCAACATATTTAATGTGTTGACTTTTTGACAAAAGCAATAACAATGTTTTCCACCTTCTACACACAAATGTTTAATTGTTCACTTAACTTCAATATTTTAGCGAAAAGACAAATATATTTAAGTAATTTAGGAACATAGATTGGAAGATCATTTTTCTGCCAGGGTTGTAGATAGCAGATTTGTAGGAAATCAGCATTTTGATCAGCAGAAAGGAAATCTACCAGAAGTATGTGTTTTAGTGTTGGATTTGCATATGATAAAAAGGGACAAAAATAAATCAGCTGTGAAATGTCCATTTTGAATGACATTTGTAAGTAAAGAAATTGATTATGAGGAGATGCACTTTAAACATATTCTTGCCTCAAAATCTGAACAGGCTGAAGAATGATGAGAACCTTTATATTCTTTAATATTGATGCACTGCTTGAACTTTTTCCTTGATGGGCACTTGAAATAGTTGTTTAATGCAACATACAGGCTTGCGTTACGAAATTGGTTTGAATTTTCTTTTAACAATGGTCATGATTTCTCTTTTCCATGCAAACCTATGGGTACTGACCTCCATTCAGTAAATAAACATACTGATTGTGTTTTGAAAAGCAAAGATATCTTATATATCAGCATAAAGACAAAATAGTTCTTTCCAAATAATTTATGAAGTTTAATGCTTTCCAAAAACAGCATCAGTTAGGCCATAGCGGCCACAGTGCACCTATCAGCAAACGAAGCAATGGGGAATGAACAGACTGATGATGGAATGGAGCTTTGAGTTTAAAGGTTTCTCTTCTCCCTACAACTTACTCTTTTGTTTTACTTCTTGATAAACTATGAGACTTTGCTGTCTAGTGGAATAAGATGAGCTAGTGATAATCATAGGGCTAACAAATATGTAATGTTTATTCAGTGTCCACACTATCCTCAGTGCTTTACTTATATCTCATTTAATCCTCAAAGCAATCCTGTGTGTGAGTCCTATCATTATTTCCATTTTACAGATGAGGAAACTGAAGCACAGTTTTCCAAAGGTCATCCAGCTAATAAGCAGTGGGGCTTAGAGTTGAGATCAGACATTCTGGACCCTGAGTCTGCCGTCTTATCCTCCCATTATACTTATGGATATTAAATGGGTTTACTGCAAGAGATATCAAAATGTTTGGAGTGACCACATATTTAAATCTATTGCAGCAAAACTCCAAAATGATTGAGGTGGAAGTACTTGTGTATCATTTCAGTTCTAAATCTAATGGTTTGTTTACTAATACTCTTTGCCAATGACCATTAAAATATTAAAGAATAAGTAAGAGCTAATAAGAGGAAGCATAGGCTTGTAAAGCTTAGGCTTTCTGAGAAGAGTTTATCATTTTTCCATACCTAATAAAACTTTATGCCCTTAATGGGGATACAATCAGTAGTTTTGTGAATTATATGGCATGTGTTAAAATTTCAGCTCTGCTACTTGCTAACTGAGTGATCATAGGCAAATTTTTTAACCTCTGTAAGATTCAGCATTTTCTTTTGCAAAATGCAAATAATAATTCTTCCCTCCCAGGAACATTGTAAAGATTAAAGATAAAGCACATAGCATAATGTTGGACTTATACCAGAGACCCACTAATTGTGAGCTACAGCTGCTACAAATTAAGCAAACAATTATATTGAAAAGTATCAAACTGGACATTAGCTAATACCTTTTAGGTCATCTCTGAAGAGATTTAGGAAGCATGCATGTAGATGTGTTGCTTAACTGGCTTAAGAGAATAGACTTTAACAATTTCAATGGTGTGCTCCTCATTAACAGGGAATATTTATTAAAAATTCAAATGAAACTTCTTCATCTGTTACACTGCTAGGGAATATCCATTGAGAACTGGTCCATTTTGCCATTTTCCTTCCCTTCTGACAGCTTTATCTGTTAGAAATGTGGGGAAGACACAAAACTGAAGGAAAAGATGCAAAATGGAGCAAAGAGAGGATGGCTTCAAGAAGCCATACTTGACCTTCAAATCAGGCTTGGAAGGAGATGGAAGAATGATTTACATTGTTCTTTCCACTTCATCCCTGTCCAGGACTTTCTACCATGCAGGATTCTGATAGAGTGGTAGATAGAATGTATAGCATCCCTTCACTCAAAACAGTGGCTTTCAAACAAAAAAAAAATTATGACACAATGTAAAAATATATTTTACATTGCTATCTAATTTACTAGTATGTAAGGACCTTGAGGACAGGAATTTTTATCTGTTATAGTCCCTGATGTATCCAGTAACCAGAACAGTGCCTGACATACATAGTAGGTGCTCGTAAATATTTGTTGGATCTCTCTCTCTCTCTCTCTCTTTCTCTTTCTACACACACACACACACACACACACACACACACACACACACACACACACATATACACAAAATTTTCATGAAACATTCTTATACTTTGTGCTTGCTGTACATTCTGAAATTTCTTCTTCCATTCCATAAAAAGAAACAGTTGCAGTCGAGGCCTACTAAAGTAATTTCAGTACATTCATTGGGGAGAAAAACTTAACAGGTCATTCTTTCCAATCTTCTGGGTTATGACCTGTAATTTGAAAAACACTGCTTGTCACTGGGAGCGATTGACTTGGTGTGCAGATGGGCTTGTGTCATTGGGACTTATCTTTTTTGCCTTCACAATGCCTTGTTTAGTTTGTGTGTTTCCCCAGTTGATGCACTGGCTTGGCTACTCATACTACCCTTACTATGCTGCGGGCTGGAAAAAAGTGAAGTAGTACTGAGGGTTCTTTGGCTACTTCTGGGAATTTCCAGATACTGCAGTGTAGTGGGTCTTGTCCTTGTGAAACTCCAGTGTAATTATTAATAGCTGGGTAGTTGTCTGAGTAGAATAGTTTGGGTACAGTTCTTCCTGGAGGCAGAGGACTGCAAAGAATGACCTATTAAGGTTCTCTCCACAATGAGTAGACTTTTGGGCCACGGAGATACTGAAATTAAAATTAACTACAGGATGGATTTTAACACTTTTAAAGTCTTTTTTTGTTTGTCTCTGATTTCTTTCTGATGTATCTGTTCTTGAATTTTCTACTCACTGTAGATATGAAGAAGAAAGGAGATGTGGTAAAAAATTGATGCAATTAAGTGTTTTGATAGGTGTGAGAATTGTAAAAGTCTTTCATTTCCTGAGAAAATATGTGGGAGTGTATTTAGTGGGAGTAAAAAGGATAATATATTCAAATATTACGTTCGTTGTGAAGGAGAACTAGAGATGCTCTTTCTGTTAGTTTCCTAATCTTCATCCCTTTTTGGATGATCTAACTAGAAAAAGCAATATTTCAACTTAAGTGTTGAGTAAAATTTGAATAAGTTATTTAGAAAAGTTAATTAAATATTAATTGTAGTGTACAGTCTGAGTCTGAGTGCTATAGTCTAGCCGGAGTCACTACAATGCCATGTGAAAAGACCTGGGTCTGGAAAGCCCCTGTGGTAGACTGAGTTGTGTCCCCTAACTTAGGCATGTTCTGAATCTTCATCCACATCCTTGGGGGTGTGGGCCCAGTGTACCTAGGACCTCTTGAAGATGTTATTTTTAGGTAAGTTGTGGCTCAACTGAATGAGGGTGGGTCTTCGTCCTATTACTGGGGGCCATATAAGGAGAAAGACAAAGGGAGGAACTGGAAATAGGAAGTGAGTACGCACCTGGAAGAGAAAGCAGAAGGAAAGGCAGAGATGCAAGCCAAGGAACCCCGAGGATGGCGTTAAGCCAGCACCAGAATGCTACCAACCCTGGAGGGAAGCAAGCCTTCTAGCCTCCCAAACTGTGAGACAATAAATTCTGCGCTGTTTAAGCTAACCCATTGTGTGGTATTTGTCCTAGCAGCCTGACAGACCAAGACAACGCCCAATCACGTGGGCGAGACAGATATGGGCGGTTGGAGGGGAGGCGGTTACATATTGAGAATGGCTCTGAACTTGGCATCCAGACGGCTGGAAAGGCTGCAGGTGGTATTCTAATACAGCCATTGGCATCTTGTAGCTGCAATGGGGTCTAATCAGCATGTGTTGACAGGTCACGCAAGCACAGTGATGGCCAACACCAAAGCATTGGAAATTCCAAGGAGTAGACAAAATAATATTGGGGTAATAATTCTGTCAATATTGAGACAGTCACAACTTCCCAGAGTGGGGACAGGTAATAATAATTCAGAGTCCTGATCCTAAAGAACAAAACAGGGCTTAAATGATCAATGCTGAGTTGCAATTTTTGGATTTTGTCTCCAAATCAAGCCACATGCCTGATTTTCAGAACTGGGTCACAAGGGTGTAGTTTAATAATGAACAGCAGGGGTGACTTTAATCGACTATCAGAATACTGGGCTAGTGTCCCTCCTTGCTAAATCAAGATCACTCCTTGAGAGATGAGGTTGGAGGTGGATATAAAACTGAATGGGGCCCAAGGTTCCCAGGGGTGCAGAAAGGAAAGATGGAGAGATGGAAACTCAGCAGGTACTGGCAGCAGCAGACCCTTCCACATCATCCAAGGGCATTTTATGTAAATAACACCACCAGAATAAGAAAGGCAGCACTTAAAGTCAGAATCACAGAGGCTCATGGTAATGTGAGGCTCCTGGAAATACCTTTTAAATAGTTGCATTGTAGTACAGAAGTATTACATTTGCCTTTTAATGAGCGTTGATATGGGACAGTTGAAGAAACAGAGCAATGGTTCTCTACTGGCAGTGTTTTTGCCCACCAGGGCACATTTAGCAATGTCTGGAGATGTTTTTGATTGTCTTGACACTGTGGTGGGGAGGGGTCGGGTAGGTGTGCTACTGGCAACTAGTGGGTAGATTCCAGGGATGCTGCTAAATATCCTTCAATGCTCTGGACCGTAATCCCCAACCCTCTCACCCCCAACACACAACAAAGAGTTATCTGGTCCAAAATGTAAATAGTGCCAAGGCTGAGAAAATCTGAAATAGATTAAGGTTACTACTACACAGTCTTGATTGAATATTGAATTTGTGGGTTTTTTTGTTGTTGTTTTTTAAAAACATTTATTTATCCCCCCACCCCATTGTTTTGTGCTCACTGTCTGCTCTCTGTGTTCTTCTGTGTCTGCATGTCTTCTTTTTAGGCAGCACCGGGAACTGATCCTGGTACCTTCCGGAGTGGGAGAGAGGTGCTCAGTTTTTTGCGCCACCTCAGCTTCCTGGTCTGCTGCATCCCTTATTGTCTCTCCTCTGTGTCTCTTTTTGTTGCATCATCTTGCTGCGTAAGCTCTCTCTGTGAGCCAGCACCCTGCGCGGGCCAGCACTCCTGCACAGGCCAGCACTTCGCATGGGCCAGCTCTCTGCTTGGCCAGCTCGCTGTGCGGGCCAGCTTGCCTTTCACCAGGAGGCCCAGAGAATCGAACCCTAGACCTCCTATATAGTAGAGAGGAGCCCAATCGCTTGAGCCACATCTGTTTCCCAATATTGAATTTGTTTGAGCAACACAATCCATTCCTGGGTGTACATAAATTAGTTCTACCTTTGTTGTTGGCAAACCATGACTCTGCCAGAAAGTAAGTATGACTTGGAGGGTACCTGTTGAGTCTAGCAAGCAGACTGAGGCTAGCCTAGCTGGTATTTGAACACTTATCTGTGGGCCTGTGAAGGAACCCGTGCTTCCAGCATGGATAGTGAGCTGTCGGCAGTTGTGGCCTAGAGTCCGTAGGATTTTGTGTAGTGTGTATATTAGAGGTTGCTCGACCTTTTCAGTCACTGTAACTTTTGTCCTCTTTACAACTTCTGTTGGAAAAAGCCTGACCTTAAGGAGTTGTATGTTTCTCTTCTCCAAGAACTTCTGCCCAGTGCCCCAGTATTGGTCTACTGTGTCATAGGCTTTCCACAAACTAGAGGTTTTGTGTAGTTGGGGAAAGATGATGGTGATGAAGCTCTTGTAATGAAGGGTGCAGTGAGGGGTTGATAATTATCTTGAGAAGGCTTGGTGGCTTTAAAATGAGCACTGATTCTAAAGCTGAAACTTAAATTTAAGTACTGGAGGGAGTGAATATTGCTTGAAGAATACCTGCCAAGATTTTTTTCCCAACCATTAAGGCTATTTGGACTTGATAATGAGGCAGTTTGCTCACTGCTATTTCCTTTCTGATCGTGTTGCCTTTATAGCTCCATTATTCAAGATGGTACCACATTGATGTGCCTATTGTGAGTTACAGTGATGGGTAGAGTTTGCCTCTAAGACTGATGTACTCAGGTCACACTTTGAAATCTTTCTCCTGTGGAAGGAAGAAAATGAGGCCCTCAATAAGTATTTGAGATATTCAAGCTACTGACAGAATTAGCATCCAAACTGTAGTGTTCTGGTTCATTAGAGAGATTTCTGGATAATTCACAACCAGGTGTAATTAACAGCACTGAATTATATATTTGAATGTGATAAAAGGGATAAATTTTAGGTTATATATTTGTTGCTAAAATAAAAATAAAAATAAAAATAAAAAACATATGACTGTACAACATGAAGAATGTACCCTATTATAAACAATGGACTATAGTTAATAGTACAATTATAAAGATGTTCTTTCATGAATTGTAACATATGTACCACATAAATGCAAGCTGTTAATAGGATAGTATATGGGAACTCTGTGTTTTAGGCATGATTTTTCTGTAAACCTACAGCTTCTCTACTAAAAAATAATAATAAAATAAAAAATAAGTAACTATGAGAATCCATTATTCTCCCCACCATCCACTAAATCTGGGGGACACGCTGGAAGGTAGCACAGAAAAATAGTTAAAGTTTGTGCCCTTGGGGGTGAGACACACTGAGTTTGAGTCCCAGCCCTGCTACTTATTATCTGTAAGAACCGGGCACGTTGCTTAACCTCTCTGTGCCTCAGTTTCCTTATCTGTAAAATGGGGAAAACCTACCTCATAAAATTATGAGGATTAAATAATATAATACCTGTGCTTCCCTTGACAGTGTGCCAGTACCAGTGATAAAGACAAAATAAATGCTATTTAAAAAAAAATCACTATATTTGCTAATTGCGTTGAACCATCCGTATTCTCCATGCTGATTTTCTCATGTGTAAAGATAAAGATGGTGAGCTGAAGTTGAGTTCTGGTGGATGGGGCTATTGGCTACTCCTCAGTGCCTTCCTCCATAAAACAAAGGTGTTTTGTCTTTTTCCTTGGGATTTTCTTTTCAGATTATTTTTGGGTGTGTGTGTGTATGTGTGTGTGTCTTACAAATAAAATAAAAAAAAAATTGTACTGATGTAGCTTGAATTCCAAAAGGTAAAAACATTTGCTCAAATATTACTTATTAGGAAATGGAAATGTTATGACTCCATCAGAGTTGTGCTTAAACACTAAGTAAATCATTCCAAACCCTAGCTCTTTGATCAGTCAAATGATTGGAAGCCTTCAGCCTATTTATAAAAGCGAAAAGCCATGAAGAAAACCTGGTTTGGCTGGACTCCTTATTGAAGGGCTAAGGCAGTGGTTCTCTACCTTGAGCTTATATCAGAATCACCTGGAGGGCTTGTGGAACCATAGGCTGCTGTCCCTGCCTCCCTTCCTGTGGAGAACATAAAGGTTCTATAAGTTGCTAATTGATTTGACTCTTGAATATAGGCTGTGTGTAGGATATATTCAGGCATATATATTCAGGTATATTCAGGTACATGGCCCAGCAACACAGAATTGAAAAAAATAAGGAGAAAAATATTTCAAAAGGAGAAAGGAGGAATGGGAAGGGAAATTATATTACATGGCATGTTAGTTTCCTTGGCAGCTCAAGCAAATACCATGAAATGGGTCGGGTTAAACAATGAGAATTTAATGGCTCATGGTTTTGAGGCTAGGAGAAGTACAAAATCAAGACATTGTCAAGGTGATGCTTTCTCCCCAAAGACTGTGGTGTTCTGGGGCTGGCAATTGGCTATCTTTGTTCCTTAGCATGTTACATGGCAAGGCACATGTGGTGTCTCCTGGTTTCTCCTTTATCCTCTGGATTCTGTTGATGTGAAGCTGCTGGCTGTTCCCTCTGTCTTTCTGTTTGAATTTCATTCCACTTATAATAGATTCCAATAATAGGATTAAGACCCATCCTGATTGAGGTAGACAGCATCCTAACTCAAGTAACCTCGTTAAAAGGTCTTACTTACAATGGGTTCACACCCACAGAAATGGATTAAGTTTAAGAACATTTTTTTTTTCTGGGGTACATACAACTTTAAACCACCATACATGGCTTATTATTATTTTTGGAAAAGGTAGATTGAAGAAAGAGTTTAGGACTCTGCCCTGAGGGTATCTTAAAGGTTAAAATACAAGAGTTGTGGAATCTTTTTTGTGTGATCTGTTTTTGGCACTTCTGATTGGTATTGGGTCACCAGTTTGGAGATGAGAGAGAAAGACAGAGACAAAGAGAGAGAGAGAGAGAGAGAGAGAGAGAGAATCTGATTTGTGCAAAATAGACTACTGTAATCTTGACAGATTGTGAAAAATTGGGATTCCATTTTTAAAAAGGCTCTGATCTTGAACAAGTTATACATAAATTTTGTACAAATTCTAACCCATAACTTTCCTATGGGTTTAAAATCTGGCAAAAATATTGTCCTTTTTTTCATTTATCTAATTTTTTTTAACAAAAAATTTTAAATGAAGAAGATTGCCATTAGACAAGACCAGTTATTCTTATATTTACCTAGAAATTATATTGCATTTTGAATCAACAAAGAAACTCACCTGGTGTTCAGGACTCATAATTCTTTTATTATCATTTTTTTAATAGCACAGCAAATTGAATTTTTGGAAAAGTACCCAGAGAAACTCAAATACGGTAAAACAATGAGAGAATTCTAAATTTCAAACTTTAAGTAGAAAAACAACAGCTGATTGTCACAGCTAAATATGTTCCCACCTACTTAAGTTTAAAAGAAAAAAAAAGGGAGGATATTTAATAGGTTAGGAATGAGCACTCTTCATTTTATGGTTGATTACTTGATAAAATAACATATTACCATGTAGGAGGAGCTAACCACTATCACCAAAGGTAAGTGGCATTTGATTGGTTCCTGCAATATGCCATGCCCTGTGCTGGATCCTGAGGTTACAGAATCGAATCTGACCCAGTTCCTGCTTTTAATGGCCCATAATGTAAGTTGGAGGAGGAAACCGGAATGGAAAATGACTGTACAATACAGGAAATGGAGCTGTAGAGCTGTTCACATGTCATGCATGGAGAGCTAACAAGTGGAGAGTGCCTAATCTGTGGCATTGTGCTGGGGACTTGACGTATATGGATATGTGTGTGAGCAAAAACTGCAATTCTCACAACAGTCCTACTTTTACCCCATTTTATAGACGAGGGTGTGAAGGCTTAGAGAGATTAAGTTGTCCAAGATCACACAGTTTTTAGCATAACTGAGATTTGAACTTGGAGGTCTGAATGATCTTGAAATCTATGCTCTTTGCATGTTAATGCTGTGGTTTTTACCATTGGAGCTAATGCTTGTATAAATTCTGTCAAGCTAATAGCAATTATTCATTTTCCCGGGTAGATATGGAAACCTTCTTAGATTGAAAATATTTTAGAAACTGCTTACATGTGATGGGGAATTTTCTTAGGAGTGAGATTTAAAAAGGAGAGCCAGAACTCATAGCACTCTCAACTTAAGCCTTACTTCTCAGTATACATTTCTCTTGGGTAGAGAAGTGTGAATGTCCAATACTTTCTCAAATGCTGACACATCCTCCACGTGAAATGGACAATAAATTTGCTTTGTAGAGACAGCCGTTGCCTGGCACACAAACATGCATACAGAAATAGCGAGTTAAGCCTCAACGTGCTCAGCAGAGGATGACACAGTTTTCCACCAGCCTGGGTAAGTTTTGTAGTTGATCTTGGAATTTGAAAATTTTGAATAAAAAAATACATTCCTTTAGTGGAAAGGAAGAAATCTCTGCTCTGCCACAACATACTAAATTTTTGTTTTAAATATCTTCACATTTTATGTTATAAAGGTTCTGCTGGGTTGTGCTTTATAATCCACCATTGACTGGTCCTAATACAGATGTTAGGTTCCTTCCTGGAGGTAGAATGAATACAGCATGATCCATTCTGCCACCTCATGAGCTATTAGAAACGATGCTTCTGGCTATTAGGGGTAAATCATATTTGTGGAATGAATCAAGACCTGGCCTATTCGCAGTATATTGGATTTGCCCATTTCACAGTTGCATTCATTAAATCCAAATTTGATGAAAGCTGTTCATATTAAATTTGATAACCCCAATTCTAACAGGTTACACAAATTATAAAGCTCCTTTGAAAATTTTGACATTTGTGTTATTTTTGTCCTTTAATAACTAAATCATTTTTATTAGATACCCATACTTAAGCATCTGCTAGTGGAAGTACTTCATAATTTATGACTCATTGAATTATTTCAGAATTCAGTGCTCTTGTTTGATTCTCTCTTAATGCTTTGGTAATGCAGAGTCTAAGGTTAGTGAATAACTTTAGTTTATCAATTGGATTCAGTGAACTTTTGAGGAACCCTTACAATGTACATAACATCATATAAGATGTGGTTGGTTTGAAGATGAAAAATAATTAATCCTCAGCCTCCGTTTACTGATAAAATAACAGGCAAGATATCTGTATTGGGCATTTCCTCTGCTATTTGCAAGGGAGGGGGCACCTCCTTTTGGCAGACCAAGTGGGGGTAAATGCCCTATCTTATCAATTTAAATTCTCCTTGGGAATAAGAATGAGAATTCTAGATGAATGTAAATATAGTCTTTCTGCCTTCCCCAACTACTTCTAACAGTTTCACATCTGACTCATTTTTAAAAAACAAATTGTCATTAACTCTTTCCCAACTCTAACTTTCTAGGTGGTCAGTGCCATTTCCCTGGCTCAATCCCATCCTGAACAGCAGAACAAAGTTGCTTCTGGAGGAAAGGGTAGGGAGCTATCCATTGGAAGTAGCAAAATATCTGTATTATAAATATTTCAAATTTTAGTTTTCTTATTTTCAAACATCTATGATAGCTCAAGTAATGCCTATAAAGAATGGCTTGGAATATTTTCAATTAGAGATTTCTGTGCACCTGCTTTAATGAATAGCTAAAACTGATTTTATAATTAGTTTTACATAATGTTCACATTTATTTATGTGGAAATGGACATTCTTAGATTCCTTCAAATAGTTTTTTTTTTCTTTTGAGTGGGTTCAATATTGTTTTCTGAATATGTTTCCATCCTATTAATTCATTGAGTAAACAAAAGTTCCCTTTTAAAAATGAATGACAAAAACATAAATCCAAGCTCAACCACTGTACACATCTTCTCTAATTTCAAATTAGTGAAGTCTGATTCAGTGTTTGGTATTACCAATGATGAGTTAAATATAAAAATCTCCTTTCCTATTAAATTTTCATCACGTTTAACTTCTCTCTTGGCCATAAATTCAATATATTTAAAAAAATTGTTTATGCAGTTTGCAGTAATGTTAGCCTGTTAAAAGGTCTTTGTGAAATTTCCAGACCTATGGTTAATAGACCGAGAGCTTAAATATGGATAGACTTTTCACTTAGCTGCAATATCTTATATGTCCAGAAGTTATATACTGTGCCTAAATTTTACAGTGATGAGTTAAAACTTTTTTTCCCAGTTAACAGACCAGGAGAAGTCATGAGCATCGCTCAGATGTTCACAATCTTTTAAAATATTATGATAGAAAGCTGAACAAGCATTGCATTTTTGTTTTTTATTTTTCTCTTTAAAATTGTTCTGACTTCCTTCTTCCTACAACTCAAATTATATTTTGGCCACATTTATCTTTGAGAGCAAACTGTTTTAGATCATTCTTGAAATAATCCCACTTGGTTCTCACATGTTCTTCATTGACTTCTACCAAGTTTGAAAGCTAAATCAGGCCTATTTGAATTTATATAATGTTAGTTTATCAAGTCAGGGTGATATTTCATGGAGGTGAGAGCTGTGGCAAGATGTGACTATGTTTTGAATTGATGTGTTGAACATCTTTATCTTTACAGCATTGTAGATATTTTCTTGCCTTTTTTTCTCTTGCTAATTTCTGTCAGTTTTTCTTAAGGAAGGAAACTTTCTAACTGAGCACAAATATGGTTAGCAATGAGCTCTTGATTTGCCTACAAGTTAAATCATTAGTAGAGTGACTATATGATAAAATGAAATTATAATAATAGCAACTAACATGTAGTCAGTACTTGCACGTACTAGATTCTGTCCTAAATGCTTTACATATATTATTTCACTTAATCTTCACAGTTACACTTGTTTTTTTGGATGGGGATGCTGAGGGATAACCCTGTGAGGATGCACTGAGATAATGTCTAAGTCATACAGATAATGTGTGGTGAAAGTAGGATGCAAACCCAGATTTTGCCTGAGGCCAAAGTCCATATGCCTGTGCTGACCTCCTCGCAGGGGAGAAACGCGTACATTTATCAGATCAAAACCAACCCGGTGAGCTCTCTCCTGGCCCCAGACTGGGCAGGATGGGGGTGTGTGCACGGAATAATTGTGTACAAATTAGAGAAATAGCCAATAATGTGACAAAGTCCATGTGCATAATAACCACACCTACCTCAACAAAACCACTTTCTGTGGAAGTCCCCTTTCCACAACCATCTGGAACATTTTTAGCTGATACTATGTCCTAACCAATCACCTGTTATAGTCTGCCAAATGACCACAATTCTTTTTAGCCTTAGAATTTAATACTTTACTGCATTAGCATACATTTCAAAGAGAATAAAGAAACAAAACCAAGAATAGTAAAAAAAGAAAAAGTGAGCCAGTTTGTATCCTTGTTACTTGCCTGTTAAAGAGTTGGCCAAGATTTGTGGAATTAAATAACTTAAAATATTCCCGCTACTATTCTAACAAGGACCATCGTAAGAGAATGTGGGCCTTCCAATAAATATTCTGTGTGTCCTGCTTTCAGTGAAGATCATGGAGGACACCTTTTTGATCCATCCACTTCAGGCACAGAGGAGTTTCCTAGAGGACAGACCCCTTCCTTCCTCATGTTCTTTGGACCAGCTCTTTCTGAGCCTAGAACTTTCTTCCTCTGGCACCTGCAAAGCCAGTCTCCTTCTCTTCCTTTAAGTCTTAACTTAAATGTCATCTCCTCAGAAAGGGCCTCTCCAATCCCCCAAAAGAGGTGAGACTCTCTTATTATTTCTCCTGCACCCCCTTTATTTCCTGTGTAATGCTTTCATTAGCTGTTTCTGACTTGTGTGTATCGCCCCTGGATTCTAAGCTTCTTGAACTGTCTTATCTGTCTTATTGTTGTGTCTCTAGCACTGAACAGAATGACATATAATAGGTGCTCAGTAAATATTTGAGAAATGAATGAATGAATGAATGAAGACAAGAGCTTTGAAAAGAAAGAGAAATAGTTAAAAGGAACAAAATTCAGTAGAGGTAACTTTTTAAATTTACCGTCTGAGCAAAGTGAATTGGGATGGATAGAAGGAAGGGGTGGGGGGACAGAAGATATTTTCCTTTAGTATGGGAACCCCAGACTTGGCTTACCACTTTGAAACTGAACAAGGGTGTCACAACTTCATCCTCTGAGAAACAGCCGTGTCCTTTGGTCACTTCTTTTAACAGGGAAAGACTCCGATCCAAAATCCAGGCCTCAGATTTGCTGTATTCTAGAGATGGCTGCTTGCCCTTGTCATAAATAATGAAGACTGGTCTGTAGTGCATGTTGGATTCTAGTTTGTCCCTATTTGTCTCTCCAAGACTGCAGAATTAAAAATAAATGGCATCTATTAAAGTACTGTTCTTTATTTTGAAAAATGTTATTATTAGAGTTAAAAATTAAGTTCACCCTGTTCAGATTACTCTTTTGCATTTAAGAGTTCAGAGCTGCATAGGTTTAGAAATGAAAACATAATTAAACATAAATAACAGATGCCAGGAAACAAAGTAGAAAAGGAGGAAATGCTGAATAGTAACAGTAATGTGGCAAGAAATAGTAGACACCCAACTAATCTTTTTCCACAAGAAAATTGCGGTGGATGGGATCAGTCAATTCTGTCTTTGAAGACTGGGTTGAAAAATCACACACACACATATGCTCTCGCAGAGAAATGAGAATTATGCTAAACTGAGTGCCTAAAAATATGTAAGTCATGTTTTTATTTTAAGAAAATAGTATAAGAGGATATTTAGAATCTTGGGGTAGTGAGATACCTTAAACCGATAAACCGGGATCCTTATGGGCAGGTGAGAACTGAGAAAGTGATGTCAGAAAGGAAGCCCTTGTTAACTGAAGGTCCTTGGCCCCGGAATAGGGCCACTTACATGTGAAACTACTTAAAATAGGACTCACGTTTCCATGGTGAATAGTAAAAGAAAAAGTTTGGAGTTATATCTTAAAAATAAAAAAAAAATTTTGAAACTAATTTCCTCTGAAATTCTTAAGCTTTCTGCTGTTGTTTTTCAGTCTAATTGTCCCAAAGCTCATCTGTCCATGGCTTTGCACGATTTTAGCAGGTCTCTAATACTGCTTTCATTGGCTTTATAGAATCCTGGATTTTTTGTAAGATTTGCAATTTTATTTTGCAATTTATTTTCATTGTACTATTGGCTATTGTAAACAACCAACAAGAGGTTGACTACAGTGATTTTGCCTGGAAGGAAATGGAAGGTTGGAAGGGGACTAACTTTTCGAGATCAGTGAATTAGTGAATATTTTATGTTATAACAACTTTGCTTCTCTCTATAACCCCTTTGCTGAGAGGACTTGAATAACACATGCTCAGACAAATAAGAACTTCTGTAATCTGCCCCCAAACTGAAACTTTCTCCTGTCCTGCCACCAAATCCTGCTACTAAGAAACGACTGGGATATTGGAGAGTTTTAAAATTATCCTGATTGACTACCACAGTAGTCCAAATTCAGACAATTATTGTCTGAATTACTCTGTTTACTACATAGTTCTAAAGCTGTGTCTATAGAACTCAAAATCAATTTTAAAGGAGTCAAGTACAGTGGAACTCCTAATGTAATTAAATGAATGATTGTTGTTCTTCTAAGCCACTACCTTTGGGGTGGCTTGTTATGCAGCAATAGATAACTGATACCAGGATCATGGTGAAGATTGCTCCACAAATTTCTCAGAGGTTAGAGGAAAAGAACTGTATTAGTCAGCCAAAGGGGTACTGATGCAAAATACCAGAAATCTGTTGGCTTTTATAAAGGGTATTTATTTGGGGTAGAAGCTTACAGTTACCAGGCCATAAAGCGTAAGTTACTTCCCTCACCAAAGCCTGTTGCCAAGTGTTGGAGCAAGATGGCTGCCAGTCTCTGTTAGGGTTCAGGCTTCCTTTTCCTCTTAAGGCTCTGTGGTCCCAGCTTCTTCCAATAGCAGTTGCAGTCTGTGATAAGTCTTCTCTCTCTCCCAGGGCTCATTTCTCTCTGATCTCAGCTGCTCTGGTCTCTCCACAAGGTCAGCTGTAGACTATCAGGCTCTCTCTTTTCCCGGGGCCTCTGCCATGTCTATGGAACCAACTCTATTCTTCTGTGTTCTTCTCCTGTGTGTTTACTTTCCGGGGCTCCAGCATCTAAAAACTCCCACTAACTCCTTTGCCGTGTCGTTTTCTCTGTGAGTCCCTGCCCACCAAGAGGGCGGTGACTCAATGTCCTACTAATGTGGCCCAATCAAAGCCTTAATCATTATTTAATCAAGTAAAAGTGAAACCTCTGAATCCAATTCAATCAAATACATCCAGAGGAACAGACCCGTTTACAAACATAATCGAATATCTATTTTTGGAATTCATAAATAATACCAAACTACTATAGGAACCAATGTTTCAGTGCTATTATATATGGAGACAGGGGGTTCTTGCAGGCAAATTGGGCTCAGAGGTTGTTAGTGCAGCAGTCTTTAGTCTACCTCCCAACTCAATTTTCGAATCTGATCTTCTGAGAAATTTTGTCTTGAATATGGGAGAGGAGTCTGATTGAGGGTAGGGCTTTGGAGGAGAAAAGATACTAGAATTAAGGTAGGTGTGACATGATATCTTCTTCCTTTGCCTGGATTTGAGCTGTCAGAACTGAAATATTTGTGTAAGACTTTTTAGGATTGTGGGCACCAGCATATCTGCTTGGGACCTCAGCTGACACAGTGTGACCCTGAGATGGGGAGAGGACCATTCCCCTTTCCTCTGCAAAGAATGCAGCCTGGTCCTGGGACCTGGAAACAGTGGTTTGGAGCATGAGGAGAGATCAGGGACGTTGATTTTCTCAAGGTGAGCATGAGTGGCATGCATCCTTCTAATGGCTTGATGGATGGTGGTGGATGTTCACAAGTGGGAGCCAGTACAGAAAGGAAGACAGGGCAGGTGCCTTTGGCTACTTTCAAGACACACTGATTTGGGGATGTATATGAGACATTTCTCTGGAGACATCTCAAAGTGTGGTCCCAAGACCAGCATCATCAGTGTCACCTGGACACTTGTTAGAAAAACAAATCCTCAGGACTTTCTTCAAAGACAACATGCTCTACTAAGGACAGTTTCGAAGTATGGGAGAGTTAATTCTTTGGGAGACAGTGATCAACCAATGGGGTCAGGAGTTGGTAGATCAGTGCTCCAGACGCTCATCCTTTAGAGTGGCAGCTGTGAGGTACCTGTTACACAGGTGCCCACAGGGGTACCAGGTAATAAGGCATCCTTTAACTTCCCTATCTCACCTTCTCTACTCCTTCTCTCCTGTTTCTGGGATCACTTCGTGATTAAACTACCTGCACCCAAGTCCTGGTTTTTTTTGGGCACTGCTTGCGGGGAAATACAAACTAAGATCATGCAAACACATTCTATAAGAATATTTTTATTTTTGCCAAGTATATGTATGCCAAAATATTTTTAGGTACCATCCCACCTCGAGGACCTCTATAAGAGTGACATATGACCTTTGCCACTGCTGTGAATGTCTAAAGTTTAGCTTAAGAAGAGAAAAGACTGTCTACCATGATTCTGGCATAAGAGAAAGTAGTTACCTTGATGATTTAGCTGCCAAGGACAGTCTTTCAGATTGATTCTCTCATAGGTTCTGCTTCCCGTGGTCTGGGAATGAACTCCCTCATTGTGTGAGATTTATACTCATTGAGGTTCCTTGGTGTATCTGGGTGAGGTTGAGAAATGAAATCTTCAGCAGTTTAGCACAAGTGTTTGAAAATTTGCTTATTGGTCATTTTAGACATTTAATTCACATAAGTATATCATTTTTTTCAGTGTATAGTAAAGTGATGGTTAAAATTACACTAAAGAACAAGGACTTTGGTTTTCTGCCCAGTAGTTTAGTTTCTCAAAGATATTGAATACTTTGCCTAGATGTGGAGGAAAGTAGTTCAAAGGAAATGAATATCTTTTTCATACAGTAAGGCTAATAATAGCTAGTAGCTGGAGCAGAGAATGGCAAATAAAAGTATTGTCTTTTCTGTGCTTCTACTGAAAAGGGTAATAATTCTTTTTTGTTGATACCTATGATTCTATGGATTTATTAAAGATGTCAGGGCATGAAAAATATTGACTTTACCTGGGTTCCTGCTATGAAATGCATGATGCATAAAATTCTGATATGCTTATAGAAATTCATGCATGTCATTTATTTGTAGGAAGAAATAATTCCAGGTAATAATGGTGTATATGATGAAGAAGAATTAGTTTTGAAGTCATGTGACTAATATTGATAATACAGTTATCATAGGCCCTCAATTCATGTTTTTCTTTTTACCCCCTTTAATCTTCTTCTTTGTTCTACAGAAATTAGCTATGGTTCAGTCCTTTGGTATGTTTTCTGCTATGGAAGTGGCTATCTAAAAGTTGGTTGTGGAAGACCAAATTCTGAATGTAGATAGCATACGGCAGGGAAGGCTTTAGGGTATCATGGAATGAATGTGGTCTTTGGAATTAGACAGTTTCTGGTTTAAATATTCTCTCTTCTTGATTAGCTATATGTAGTCACAGGACAATTACTTAACTTTCTGAGTCTCAGTTTTCTTCCCTATTAAAAAAAGAGATAATACTATCTGTCTTGCGAGGTTGTTGTAAACGTTAGTGATAATATACATAAAGTGTCAAGAAGGTTAACAATAAACAGTAAATATCACTACTGTGAATTTACCACAATGAAAAGAGCTTTCAGATAAAGATAGATCATTATGGTAAGAGTGAGTGGTAAACCTTGAACTTCATGGGAAGGTTTCCTGGCTGACCACTGCCACGCTATATAGAAACAGTGGTATAAACAAAATGACTCAGCTTGAAGGTCTTGAAATGGGACTTTTCCTCCAAATAAGCCCACTGACTTTAGAGTAGTATGGTTTTCAAACCTGGATGATTATAAGAATAGTTGGAAGAGCTGTTTAGAAGTACAAATTCTGGGGCATCATCCCAGACTAATTCAGAATTTCCAGGTATGAGGCTATTTATGGGGTAGGGAATCTGGATTTTTAAAGGCTGCTTACATGATTCTGATCAACAGACAGCTTTCAGGACCACTTCTTTAGATCAGACCCAGCTCTTTCAGACCAACTTTGAATATTATTGGATGAGCAGCTTTAAATTATTCTTAAAAGCTCCGTTTTTTTGGTAACCATTATACTTGTCCACTCTGATTAAAATTGTCCATATTGTCTCAAAAATGTCTTTTTTTTTCACAGTTGGTTTGTTTGAATCAGTATCTAAACAAAGTGCACACTTTGCATTTAATTGATATGTATCTTAAGTCTCTCTTCTTCTTTTTTATATCATTAATTTATTGGAGATACAGTGTCATTTATACTGTAGAGTATTCCACATTCTAGATTTGACTGATTGCTTCCTTATGGTGTCATTTAACTTGTTGCTCTATCTTTCTTTCTTGTAAACAGGCAATTTGATATAGAGGCTTGATTAGATTCAGGTTTAAATTTTTCTATTGTTATAGTCTTAATGTATTCCGATTCATTGCAGCCATAATTCTTTTTGATGTAAACTGTCTCATTTTAGGTCAGTGGGAACCCCTTCATATTGACTCCTATGTCTTTTGACATAAACCTCACTAGTTTTTGATAATTTCCTTGCTATCTGGCACAATGACATGTCCTAGGTCTTTCTTTTCTATTTCTTGCTGTATATTTAGAATGGCTGATTCCTGTAACGAATCTTGTCTCATTTCAGTGAAGAGTGGTATTTAGAGACCACAATCTGAGTATGAGGAGTTCTCATTGCTACTTCATTGTCACTGCTTTTAGCCTTTTAAGTAGACTTAAGAAACATGTATTTTTTTTTTTTTTTAAGATTTATTTATTTTATTTATCCCCCCGCCCCTTGCTGCTTGTGCTGCTGTGTCCATTTGCTGCGTTTCTTCTCTGTGTCTGCTTATCTCCCCCTTGCTGTGAGGTCTTGCCGCATCAGCCCACGGCGCCGCGCGAGCCGGCCTGCCCTCACAAGGAGGCGCCGGGAAGCGAACCTGGGGCCTCTCATATGGTAAACGGGTGCTCTATCCATTGTACCACACCCGCTTCCTGCCGTGAGGTTGCTGCATCAGCCCACCGCACCGCTCAGGCCTG
>JAQZBX010011101.1:0-43293 GCA_029593785.1 Cabassous unicinctus | reverse complement strand
ATATATATATTTTAAAAGGTGCTTAGATTACATAAATGTTACACAAAAATTACAAGGATTCCCACGTTCCCCACCTCCCACACCTCCCACAACATTCCACATAAACATCTTTCATTAGTGTGGCACATCACCTGCAATGGATATACACATCCTGGGGCTCTGCCACTAAGCATAGACCACAGTTTACATCGTGAACCACACTCTCTCCCACACAGTTCTGCATGGTATATGCTGATGTAAAATGCCCTATATCCGTCACCGCAGCATCATTCAGGACACCACCCAAGTCCTGAAAAAGCCACTGTATTACAACTGCCCTTCCCCTCCCTGCCCTGAAAGCATCTAGTGGCCACTGGCTCCAACTCACTGTTATAATTTCTTCTATTGCTTGAATCACAACATGTCTACAACAGAAGACCATTAATTCCACTCTAGTCTATAGCTCTTCCCCCAATCCTGAGGGGACTGGAATGGTGATGGCCACTCCACCTCCAAGTGAGAGTGAGCTTATATCCCATGGATATAATGGATGGGATTATCCTGCCTGCAGCTGCAGGCTCTCTCCATTCCCTGGGATGGCCATTGACCATCATCGTCTCCTCAGCAGGTGACTCGGTTGAGTACATTGAGCTGTAGAGTAGGAGTTGCAGCTCCACTGAGATTCCAGGCACAGCTGGCGCATAGGTAGGTCAGAAGCTCCAGTCTCTGGAAGTATACCTAAAAAGTCCAGCATCACATATAGGTTTGAATAGAAGGGACTGATGGGACCATGTACAGGGAGGACTTATTTGAGTCCAACTCTGTCACTCTCAGGAGCACAGATTCCAAAGTAGAGCACACTGATAAGGCATCAATCTCTGGGGCTATCCCCCCTTATATAGGACCTGGGTGTCTCCAGAGCCCTCAGGAGCCCCTCTGCGTGACTTCCCATTTTTTTTATTCCTTTTTATCAAGAGGCATCAGAGATTGAAACTGGGACCTCAGACATGGGAAACAGGTGCTCAACCAACTGAGCTACACCTGCTCCCCCCTTGACTTTTAACAGCAAATATTGGTCTCTATTCAGAATCCTTGAGGATTTCTTCCTCAGTTACTCAGAGGGATATCAAAGGTGAACACAACAGTTATTCAATTTATTGAAAAAATAGGCATGGACTATCCAAAAGGTGGATAGCAATAGAAAGAAGCATAATCTAGCAATTCAACATTCCCTATGTATTTTCCATTTTTCCTTTCTCACATCTTTAGAATACAAAAGAGATAAAAGTAAATAAGCCAACTATTCAATGAAATGAAAGTCAAACTATGCCTTATTTTCATTTAGAAATTTTGGGGCGAATGTAGTGAAAATACAGGAAACAATACCCTTCAATGCTTGTCCTAGTAATTTTATTAATTCTGTTTTAATGAAAAGTTACAAAATTTTTGAAAAATGAATAGATTTAGTCATTTTTTCTTAACTGACCCATAAATTTAAGAATAAGAACTAAATATAATTTAAGAGCAAACTATAAATTTGAAAGTATGTTTAGCAGTATATACCCCAGTGTAGATCTTACACAACCAAACTAAAATTAAAACAAAAAAGAATATGCTTCAGAATGGGTGTAGTTCTGTGGTTAAAAAAAAAAGGAATATTTAATAATCTAGAACTCTAATAGCTTTTTTAGTTGTATAAAACAGGTTCCAAAAATTTAATCAATATTTCTAAATCATTTTATTTAATCTGTTTCTTTAAAAAAAACTCATTTACTTTTAACTCACTAAACTTCTTGAGATATTGTTAAGAAACAGTAGGGTGATAATCTCAATTTTGTGGTTGTAATACTGTGAGATCAGAAATCTGGGGACCTCAGAAGTTTTGAAGTTGTAGAATAAAGAATCTGAATCAAAGCCTGAATCTATGCATTAGACACCATGCATCCAATTTATTATGATATGGATTATTTGGGAATGATATAAAAGGATGTGTTCTTTATTATATTAAGATTGTTTCATGGTCAAAACTAAGTAGATAATAAACATAAATTGATTTTAATTTTCAAAGTTTCAATTTATTCTGAATAATACAAATTAAAATTATAATCAATTCATATATAAAGTGAAAATTAAATATGTACCTCTCTTAATCTGAGGCACATTCCCCCAAAAGAAATAAATGTTGACTCCACAAGTTTGTATAAAATATGATTTGTTATATCATGCAAATTAAATGATCTGCCATGCAAGCTACAGTTTTAGTTAACAACATGTTTTGTCCATGCTTCCGTATGAGTACATGCATATTTGTATAATTCTGCTAAACGTATGTAAATATCAGTTAACTAGTTTCTTTTTGGTAATTACTTTGGTTGTTTCCAATTCTTCACATGAAAACAATGCTGTGCAAATTTTTCTGGGAATTAATGTATACATGCATGGAAGATAAATTCCAGGAAATGAAATTTGTGGAAGTTGCTTCAAAAAGAGTGTGCATTTTTTCATTTCAAAGATAATGGCAAATTGTCATCCAAAAAGAATCTGTATTCCTCCACACAAATTACGAGACTATTTTCTCATATATGCAAGAGTATTGGTTTATAACTACCACTTAAGTAAATACCAACATGTTAAGAGAGATAAATACTCACATTTCCAATTTGCATTTCCTAATTAAAATGCAAGTAATATTATTTTCATATGTGTTTATGTGTTTATTTTTATGCCATTTGCTCATATTTCCTTTGTGAGGGCAATTCTTATTTCAGGAATGAGGGAGCAAAAGGTAAAAATCAATTTTTAATTAAGGAAAGGAACTTTTTTCTATCATGTATGTCAATGGTTTTATTTGGATGCTGTTGTGCTGTGTCGTTTATCCATGGTCTACTCTTCTATTGAAATTCATGACATATTCTTTTGGGACAGAATTTCTAAGCTCTCTTCTTAAGGATTGTCTCTGCCCTTGGGCAAAATTTCTGAGTCTCTGTTCCAAGGCTCAGAGGCAAAAACAACATCCTTCTTTATGAGCAGGGCATTGACCTGTTTGCCCCTCCAGACATTGGAGTTTGCCCTGTGAATGAGCTACAATGAGGGTGATGGAGGCCCCAGCATCCTTAGCCTGCCCTTCCTAGGATGGAGCTTACACTATATGGATGGGGTCTGGGAAAGGTACCCCCAACCTCTCAGCCACATGTGCAAGGAATTTTGCTTCAACAGCTGAGGCATTTCTATGCACAAGGTATATATTCCAATATTTGTCCATAAATCAGAAATAAAGTGACACAGTAAAAGGTAACTTATGTATTTGTTTCACTTTTATGGTTCTCTACAAGATAAGAGCTTACAAACTTCTAAAACTAGTCTTTAGTTTTATAATACTGTTGTATATTTGATAATTAATTGGCACTTGCAAACAAATGTTACATTCCAGACATTTGCAAGAATGATCATTTTTCTAGCAGTCAGTAATTAATTATATTTTTCCTTCATTATTACATCTGTAAACCAACAGATCCACAGAATTCCATCTGTGATATACTTTTAATACATATGATCCTGGACCTCGGTCACATGGCAGGGCACATGGCAGCACCTTCTGGTCTCTTCTTTCTCCTCCAGGATCTGGTGCTTTCTGGAGCTCTTTCTGTGGCTTTCTATTTCTCCTGGGTTCCACTGTTTCCAGCATCCTGCTCTCATGGCTTTCTCTCTGAGTTTCTGTGGGTTCTACTCTGAGCTTCTGCATCTTTGTCTCTGTCATTCTCTCTGAATTCATCCTGTTTAAGACTGCAGTGTTAGGATTAGGACTCACTCTGGGCTATGCCTTATTGAACTAATCTAATCAAAGACCTTAACTGAAGTGATTTAATCAAAAGGTCCCACCTACAATATGTTCACACCCACAGGAATGAACTATTAAGAACATAATTTTCTAGGATCCACAAAATACCACAGAGAGTGGGTTCTGACATCTGGAGATTTGGGGAAGGACATGATCCTAAAGTAATATAGTCCAGGGTTTTCCCAACTACTTTGACAACCACTTGTTTCTGTCCTGAAACCCCGAGATGCCGCTCACACAAAACCCACAATCTGACTCATCTTTGCTTCATTATTTTCCGAAATTTGCTTTGTTTTGTTTTGACTTTACTCAAACACTAGATGGTGCCAACAGACAACCGTGCCCCAGCTATCTTTTCCCCACCACTGGCCTCCTTTATCTTAACCAATGATTCTTGAATTCAGCGATGAAATTTCTCCAGATTTCCTTCCTGGTAGCAATTCTTCCTTCACTTTGTTTCCACTGGTAAAAATCCTTGTGTCCCTTTGTGACCCAAACACAGCACAACACTTATACAAGGAAAATACTTTATGCTATTTCTTTGGTGCCTGTTCTTTTACATATTTAAAAACATTTCTGTGTAAATAAAAATGTACTCAAGGCAGTGTTTGCCATTTTAAATAATTGTGAAAGCTTAGAAGTTCTATTTTCAACCCAGAAGTTCGGAAAATCTAAACATCTAATCCAACACTAAAAAGCTACTATCCAGAGTTGACACATATTCAGAATGGATTGTTTCTGGAGGGGGCTGCTAATTCAGAGAGCAGGATATAATGGGCATGAATGAGGGAGGGGGGGAAAGGTAGGTCAGATTTTTACTATATTAGAGCCTTGTTCAGATAATGTTTCTGCTGAACCTTGTGCACAACACCAAGATTATCTAAAAAGCAGAGCCTTAGACAAGAATAAAATTATTGATGTTTTATTGGGGAGGTGTGAACAAAAACAGCAACAATGAAGAAAAATGGAATTGAGAGAAGGGAGATGTGAAGAAATGTGTGGTGATTGCTGTCTTCTCAGCAATTATCCCTCTTTTGTGCTTATTCAGATTGCAAGTCAGAGAATGGCTAATGGTGTATTCAGATTTCAAGTTGGTTATGGCTAATGGTTTTGAGTATTTTTTCAAATCCATATTGGCCATTTCTATATCTTCTTTGGAATAATGTCTATTCAAATCTTTTGCTCATTTTTAAATTGAATTGTCTTTTAAAATATTTAAAAAGTTGTGATTACAAAAAAATCATGCACCATACAACATCCTTCAGCAACACACCATACTGTTGTGGAACATTTGCTACATATTATGAGAAAATAAAAGACTATTACCAAACTATGGTCCATAGTGTACATTTGGCATATTTTTTTCCTAATTGGGTTGTCTTTTTAATGTGGAATTTTAAGACTTCCTTTTTTATATTCGAAATACTAAACCCTTATATATGATTTGCTAACATTTTTCTCCTATTCTGAGAGTTGCCTTTTCACTCTTAAAATTATCGTTGGATGCACAATGTTTTTTTTAATTTATTTTAATGAAGTTCAATTTATCCATTTTTTCTTTTGTTTCCTGCACATTTGGTGTCATATTTAAGAAGTGGTAACCAAATTCAACATCATGAAGATGTGCTTTTAAGTTTATTTCTAAAAGTTTTAGAGTTTTACTTTTTAAATTTCAGTCATAGCTACACTTAAAACTTCAAACAGGCAAACACACACAGACATACACAGACATACATAGAAGGTGGATTTTAGACTGGTGGAGAATGTTTTGGTTAGGAAATTTTGCTTCCATACCATTCAGAGTATACAACAAAGCGTGACACCCTTTTCCATTTGGGGATGATGGCAAATCGGCTCCAGTGAGCTGCCAAGTCTCAGGTGCACACAGCCAGACCCATGACAGACTTTGTGGTTTACCTGTGCTGTATAAAGCACCTCACAAATCGAATTTGCAAAAACATCAACATCCTGCCATATGGTAAATATAGAGTCCTCTGTTAAGGTCCACAGATGGTTTGAAGACCAATATAGGCTCAGAATTTATCATGGCAATTTGAAATTTGTGTGACTGGACATCACACAAGACACATGAGCCAGACGATGATGGTCTCTTCCTGTGCTTGCCATTCCCCATTCTAGAAATATCTAAGGAACACAATTCCTGGGCCCACATCATAGTCCACAGTTTCGTGGAAAGCCATTTAACTAAGGAAATATTGGCTATTATCTAGGATGTCTATGAAGGAAGTCACCTTTCTCTGACTGGTTCATGTTGTATAACAGTGCTTGAATCTTAGTATACATTCAATAAAACTTTTGATTAAAATATAAAAATTAATGTTGACAAATAAGCACAGAGCTAAGTCCACAGTGCCTTTCTTCACCATTTTCTTCAGTTACTTCCCAAAATGTAAACATGTATTGGTTTACATTTTTCCACATTGCTATTTCCAAAATGGAATCCCTTTCTTCTTTCCATATACCTGCCTTTATCCTTCCCCAAATCTTCCACTGTACCATTGAGATGTCCTGTTCCACAATTAAATAAACTCACCTATATCCTCAAATTATTTTTCTGACATTTTCTATACCTGGCAGTAACTAATTTGACACTCTTTTCTGAAGACACCATTTTCTCCACAACTCGCTTATGAGAAGGTTATTCCACCCTCAGTACCTCAGAAGGTGAGAAGTGAGTTAATGACCTTATTCTACTTCTATATCACTCTCTCTTTCATTATTTTATTTAAAATATGCTATTTCATTGGAAGCTCATGCCAGTGTTATATAAAATGTCTATTCCAGGACACAGATGTTTTAAATCAGAAATTCTGGATATTAAACCCAAGAATCTTAATTTTTAACAAGAACATATGAATCGTGAGGCTTCTGAATTCTGAGGAACTCTGCTCATTCTCTTTTGGCTGCTATCCTCTGCTGGAATCATGACCACTCTTCTCTCATTCAGTTTTCTTCCATACCCAAAGCCTTGGTGTCATTCCAGAAGACTTGCTTCAGGTCCAGGGTAGTCAGCACCTTTCAACCTCATATGCTTGTTACCATGGTCACTTCTGGACCCTGGCATGCCTCAGAGAGACTACAGCTTTCTAGTGTTTAGAAAAGTTGTACAAGGAAGTGGATGTGACTCAAATGATTGAACTTCTGCCTACCACATGTTAAGTCCCAGTTTCAGTTCCTGGTGTCTCCAGGAGAAGGTGATCTCGCACAATGGGAAGGTGTGACAAGCTGGAGCAACAAGATGATGTAACAAAAGAGAGAAAGAGGAAAGACAATGATAGACACAACAGACTAGGTAACTTTGGTGGTTCGGGTGATTGAGCACCTCTCTTCCACATAGGAGGTCCCAGGTTCAGCTCCTGTTGAGGAGACAAGCAGACACAGAGAGCACACAGAAAATGGACACAGAGATCAGAGAATTACAACAAACAACAAGTGGGGCTGGAATAAATAAATAAAACTAATTTTTAAAATAAGACGTGCTACAAAACTACCTTTAGTTCTTCTAGTTTTCTTCTTAATACTCCTTCTATTCCTTGTATCTAAGCAGAGGGATAAGAAAATGATTTTGCAAACATTAATATTTTATAGGCAGTGAGATATTGTGTTAAACCATCCTAGTGGTTGTGCTATTTTTTATTTCTGACCAGTTTAGTGTTGTTTTGAGTTATTTAATATTTTTTGGTTTGCAAACAAAAATTCAAGTTTAGAAATTTTGATGTGTACCCTCCAAATTGGAAACTAGTGGTACAGCTCCATCAAAACAGGAAAAGAGTGGAGTGAGCACAAAGCCTTACCTTAGATCCATCTATACATTAAACAGGAAGCCTCACTGGGAGACAACTGAGGATTGTGCACTCTGGAACAATCAGAATTGCAGAGGAATCAATATTAATATTTATGATATTAGTGAAACAAAACTGAAGCAAAGAATTCTTGCAAACAATAATAAATATTTGGTGGATAATGTCAAAATGAAAAAGCAGGAAGCATGGTACCCAACCCTAGGCAGTCTTTGCCAGCAAGTCTTGCACCACTAAGATAATAAGCACTGTAGTTAATATCTCTTTCCCCCAGTTTCCCCGAAGCTCCATAACGGAGTTGATTCTCTGTGTCTCACCTACCACATGTCCCTAGCATTCAGTAAACGAAGGAGCACAATTTGGAAACCAAGAATTATCAAAAAGAATAATTGTATCTAATAAAGAAAAGTGGTTTCATGTTGACGGGAACCCAGAATGAAGAGGAAAACAAAAGCTAGTTCATGTGATTAGGGCCCAAAACATTGGAGCTCAAGCTAGTAAACATGGACCCAGGATCCTAGTTGGAAGCAGGATGAGGTAGCAGGAAGTGTGGGCTTCTGCTTAGCAAACCCTTTTGCAGGGGGTGGTGCCAGGCATGTCCACAGCAGTAACGGTCCTACTGCAGCAGGGAGGAGTAGCAACTCAGAGCCAATATCTACCAGAGTAGAATGTGGGGTTATAGATGAGTTTCTTGAAAAATCTCTTTCTCCAAACATTAGGAACCTTGTGGGCACTGAGCTTTTGGATGGAAGCACTGGTTAAACTTGGAGTGAAATAGAACAAAGAAGAGAGGAATAAATGCAATGGCATGGCTTGTCTTACTGGGTCTTTATTTTAAAACTTTGTATTTCTTTTATTTTACAACTCTGTATTTACCATCCTGCTGTATGGTAAGTTCTGTAAGACAATGACTAGTAAATATATTAATTTCTATACCATAATATGCATAAACCAGCATCATGATAAAAGTAAGGGCTTGACCAGTGATTGATGAATAGAACTGAGATCTCAGCTTGGATAAATTGTGCCTCTTTTTCTCCTATTTCAGTGTTAGGCAGTATATTTCTGGTTTTTGGTGATGAAGTTTTACTATCTTTACAGGTTGAACAACAAGCCCAGTTTTACAACCTCCATAGTTACTCTGGGCATTCCAGGTCCTCTTCCCTAATCTAATCAGTACCCCTTTTACCTCTTTATTATTTAGAGTATAGATGAGAGGATTAAGAGTAGGGGTTACCACAGTGTAGGAAAGTGTGAAAAAGTTGCCATGCTCATGTGCGTAAGGGGTTTTTGTGCTGAAGGTAAACAGCAGTGGCTGTACCATAGGAAAGAGAAACCACGAGAAGGTGAGAATTGCATGTGCCAAGTGCTTTATTCCACCCTGCAATTGACTTTTGTTCAGCACAGCCTTTGCAATAATACCGTAAGCGAAGAGGATGATAATCAAGGCCACCTCCAGGAGAATAGCACTGGCTATGGACATCTGGATCTCATTGTAGTTGGTGTCTACACTCAAGAGCTAAATCAGGGCTGGGAAATCACAGACAATGTCATCCACCCTCTGGTGAGAGCAGAAGGTTAGCTGGAGAGTGGCAGGAGACCAGATCAGATACTGAAGCAGGCCAAGCACCCATGCTAGGATGGCCAGCTGCAGGCAAAGTTTTGGGCACATGATAGTAGTATATTGCAGAGGATGACACACTGCCATGTAGCAGTCCACAGCCATGACTACCAGAAGGACACATTCAGTGGCCCAAGCCATGTGAATAGAGAGTTGAATGCCACAGACAGTGTAGCTGATGGTCTTCTCTGGACCCCAGAGATTAAGTATCCTCTGTGGGACACAGTTGCTGGTGAAACTGAGTGCTAGGAGGAAAGATTGGAAAGAAAGAAATACATAGGGATGTGCAGTTTTGGATCCTTGGAGGAGACAATGATGATGACCATATTTCCTGTAAGATTCAAGCAATAAAAGATCAGAATGACCCAAAAAAGTATCTTCTCTAAATACAAATTGTCAGAAAAGCCCAAGAGGATGAAATCACTGTGGCTGCCATTGCAAATTGTGGCCATAGCTTCTGGGACAATCACCTCTTTGGGGACAGGTTCAAAAGCAGTTCCTATAGACTGTGAAGGTGCCAGTGTAGAAGAGCAGGTAGGGGAAGCATGACTTGTTTGATTCCTTCTAGTCAAGGAGATTTTCACCTACTGTGTTTGGGGGGAATGAAATAGAGGATTTAGTGACCTGCATTAATCTTTGATGTCCACCGTTCATTCTCTCTATTTCTCTCATCCTCTTTCAATCTTCCTCATATTTTGTGTCTAATTAGAACAATGCATTATAAATATTATGTGGAATATATATTAAGCACCTCCCAGGAAAAATTATAATGCCAGATATTACAGGAGACATTCCATCTTTGCTCTCAGAGATTGTGCCATATTTTCACATAGTGTTTGGTATATGGTCTAGCTCAATGCTTATTATCTTTCTTCTCCTCTTTTTTCCTTTTTTTCTATTTCTCTGTTTATCTGAATTTCTTGATTTATCTGAATATTTCTCTCCTGTGTTTCTCCCTCCCCATTTTACCTCCACTATCCCTCGATATATCCCCTGTTCTTTCTCTTTCCTCCCCCTCTTTCTCTTCTTCCCTATTTCTCACTTTCACATTCTATCTTGATTTCTGAGCTCGAATTCTCCCTCAGTCACCTTCATGGTGCGGGATCTTAGAAAAGTTATTTAACCTTTTTGTTTCTGACCTTAGTTTTTCATTGAAGTGTTTTATTTAGAAAATGAGGGAAATCCTAGACCCTACCTATGCTTGTTGGAACCATTAAATGTGAAATAATGAAGAAAATTCTGAAGAGTTCTGAGCACACAGTAACTATTCAATGTGTGTTAGCTTTAATTACCATATCTGTGATGATGCTAATACTATCAATTTCTGACTCTATGCTCAAAACACCAAAAAAATTCAGAAAGTATGAGTAATAATAACATTTAGAGAAAAAGAAGTGCCATATCCTTGCATTACCTTTTTCAATAAAAACATTGGAATTTAATTGTGCCTACATTCCTGACTTTACAAATTATGCATCTTTATATCACAGAGAGACAGCTCTGTGTTTAAATGACCTTTACTGTTCAATGAAGAATAACGTTTGGTCATTTATTTTAGTATTTCACATTCTTCATTTTACTAATTCTTTTCTCCAGTTTAATAATCCTCTAACTGCATACACTTAACATAAGAAGTGTAGCTGTATAATTTTTAAGGATTCTAAGGAGGTAATGTTGAAGATTGTGAGAGAGGACCAAATTGAGAATTTAGGGATGGAGTCACTAAACATTTTAGGGATATAATGTTTACATTGGAAATAGCACTAAAAAACTGACCAATAAAATGATAAGGAAAAATAGAAAAAGAATATTATAGTATATAGGTTGAATATACTAGAATTCAGGATTCATAAATTTTATGCCCTCTTTGCCATTAATTAGCAAGCTGATCATGAATGAAAAGGATCATGCTTTCTAAAAAGGCTATGACCCTGGGATTTGAACACCTTTTGTCCCCATAATTCTTGAGAATATAAAACAGATTGGGAGAATGTATACTCTTTTATTAATTTTTCCAGTAGATCAAACAAGTTTTAAGTAAATATTCTCAGTCGTTGATATACTTCAGTCATTTGCATATTTCTCAAGCATATTAAAGAAAAGTGCTACCAGGGCTCTTTTTTCCTTCATTCTCTATTCTTCCTTTTTTTTCTTCCCCAGCTGTGTTCTCACTCCCTTCACTCTCCTACATCTGTTTTCCCAACCAATTTTCCCACTGAATTGTAATAAAATCTGTCAGCTCTTAGAGTCTTGTTACTTTTTACATTTCCAAGTGTTTTCATTTATAATTATTAAGATTTTGGCACAGAGAGACTCCCAAAAGGATTCACTGAAGGAAAATCATCAATGCTAATGGTTTGAAGCAAATTTTACAAATCTATCCCTTTCACTGACCTCTTTGCCTACACCCTCTTTCACAAAATTTAAACTTCTGGCTATCTTATCTCATACAAATCAATAAGTTTGCCAAAATATTTTTAAATATGTCAGCATTAAAAATTAAAATATTCCTTTTCCAAAACGTTTTTCAGTTTACCAAATAATAATATATTAAAGTAGGTCTTCAAAACTCTGATGTGGAATTCTAGATATTATTCCCATTCCTATTTTTATAGTCTATCTTTTTTCTCGAAATCATTCCAAAAGTCTAGCTTTTGAGAAACCATACTTACAGTCAATAGAGGAGAGTTTTCATTAGAGAAACATAAACATGATAATCAGCAGCAGCAGTTATCCTTTATTGATTTCTTACCATGTAACTGACAATTGATACATGAATTAGCTTATAAATCCTCAAAAACAATAAAAAACAACTTTTTAGATAGGAAGACAGGCCTGAGGCCTCTTTCTTTATATTTTCAGCAGTTGTCCTATTATTGTAATCAATATTAAATAATCCTAACAGTAATAAAGAAAGTGAGCTGGAGAAAACCACAAGGTTGGAAACTAAGTTGAAAACATTTAAAATCATAAAAAAAAAATAATGCATTGTGTCAAATGGCCTTCTCAAGCCAGGATTCCCAGAAAAAATATGACATGGTCTGATTTTTACTTTGTATTATATAGTCATGCTATAGCATTGTGAAGGCATAATCTCCCTAAAATGCAGCTTGAACAACAGAATGACATATCATGCAGGTTGTCATCTAAAGTATTTTACCTTACAATGTGTCTTTGCTCTTACACAGCTTGCTGGGGCTTATTTCCTGAACACTCCAGTCGTGTCCTCTACATCCCCTACCATCCCATATACAACAGTTACATTTGGCTTCATCTAGACACAGGAGTAGACCCATTTGAGGTTCTCACAATCAGTAGTTCTCAGGACTTTCCCAGCTCCAAAATCAGGATGCCTCCTACTCCATCCTGTGATTTTCATCTATTTTATAGTATAACTTCTGATTTATATTGATCATCTATTGGAACTTTTTTATAGTAGTTCCTCTATTTCTACATCTATCTATATCTATGTATCTATGTATCCATCCATCTGTCCTATCTCTCCCAGTTCCATTTTTATTATTAATCATTGGAGGAGATGTATTTTTCCCTGGACCAACTGTGTGCAAAAGGCTATTGGGAGTGGGGAAGGGTGGTAGTCTATCTGGTTTATACCATGCAAAATGCAAGACCCTTCCTTCATCTCTGCTTCTGTTGAGATTGCCATCTTCCTGTGAACATCACTTGCCCTGGTTGGATTTTCTTTCAACTCATCTCCTCTGCTTCTCAGAATTAACAGTACCTGGGTGTGTTCACACTGAGAGCTGGCTTACCCCCATTCCTGTGGGTACAAATGTGGGATTCAGCATTTGCATCTCACCTTCTGAAGTGGAAGCCTCTGGTGTAAATGTGTTGAATCTCCTCAGCCCAGGCTCAAGGTCAGCAGAGCTGCAATGGGTAGTTCTGTGAGCTCAGACTCACCTCACACAAGTTAACAGGGACCTACCTCAAGTATGCAGTGCATGTTTTCAATGAGTGCCCAGGGTGCTCTCTGATGCCTTGGGAACCCACGTGGCACACAGACAAGTGCCTCTCAGAAGTGCAAGTGATTTAATGAACCTGGGGGCCACTCTCAAACAGTGGAGGATGAGAGCTAGTGGATATACATTCTAGCTACTCTTTTTTCAGATGAAAATGTCCTGTGTGCTTTTCCCGAGCTCCTGGGAAACCTGGGCTTCCATTCATTGCACACAGTTTGGTTAATGCACTCTAACATTTGCTTTCTTCCTTATTTGTCTTACACTTCCTGTTTCTCCCTTATACTTCCTGACATCACCTCCTAAATAAGCCTTTTGCACCCAATTTCTTTTATCAAGCTCTGCTTTAAAGAGACCTAAACTAGGAGAGATGATTCTGGAAGTGGACTTAGAAACAAATCCCTAGAGGAGCATTTGAGAAATCTCACCAGTGAGATTGAAACAGGGCCTCCTAGCTGGGACCAGTGGGACAGTGGTAACTCTTGGAATCCTTTGGCCTCACCATGACATGGTGAGCATGCTGCAACATCACCATAACATGCTTGCCATCCTGTAACACCACCATGACATGCTTGGAATGCTACAACATCACCATAAAGTCCTGGCATGCTTTAACATCACCATGACATGCCTGGCATGCTGCAACATCACAACAACATGCTTAGCATGCTGTAGCATCACCAAGAAATGCTTGGCATGTTGTAACATCATAATAACATGCTTGGCATGCTGCAATATCACCATGACCAAGATTCCTACCTACTATGACTTGGGGTGAAGGTACACGAGGAGAATCAATAAAGTCTGAGATATATCTAACCATAACAAGTGTGGGGAAATGGTAATTAGATTATTCCCGAGTTGACTGGGTTTTGTTGTCTATCCTGGAAACATTTAAGAAAAATAGCATTCTCACCACAGCCAGTGATCAACCTAGGGTGATGGTTCATAAACTGTCATTAAAATATGATTGCTGAGCCCTGCAGGTCTGGTTCTGCAGGTCTTGAATAAGACAAGGAATCAGCATTTCTTACAAGGCCCCAGAGGTACTAATGCTGCTGGTCCGGGGACCACACTTTGAGAACCACTCCCTTAGAGAATGCTGTGAAAGCCACTTGACTTCTATGGCAGCATTGAAAAGGATTCTCATTTCCTGTAGCCATAGAGAAGACAGTTGAAAATCAGAACCAATATTAAATTTTAAGGGTCACAGAACTGCAAAGGAGACTAAGTTCATGGACTCAACAGGCTTTTAATGCTAAAGCCAGGGTACTCATAGGGAAGGAGTTAGACACTGAGACCTAGAACAGTGGCTGTCTGTACCTCAAATACATAAACTTTCTTATTTTTTGAACTGTCCAAACTGACAGAAGCAATCCCTTCCTTCTCACTAGAGGACAGAGGCCTCCTCTTGCCTGAACACCATGAAAACTTTCACCTGAGGTTCCCTGAAAGATGATGCTCTCCCTGCCTTCTTCCTACAACTCCAATGCAATAAGTAGGATCCCTGCTACAAGAGAATATAGCATATTCTAAAATTTGCAGGACCTGGTTAACATGTACCTTCAAGAATCATCTTGAGATTTTTGGTCAAGAATTGGGGAAATATGGGGGGTGCCTAATCTAAAACTGGATACAAGGAGTTTTATAGCCATGGGGAACTCTCCATGACTTAGAAATCAACCTCCTGGAAAGGAAATCTGGATGCAGTTCTAATATACACTAGGATATCTTATTGAAACATTGACACAACAATATCTACAGTGAATGAAGTGGAGTCGCTGCAGTTGCCTTGGCAGATTATTGATGTATGTGTTGGAAGTATCTGAGTTGGGAATGTCAGAATGGACTTACGTGCAAACAGAGAACCTAGCTTCTTACTATACTCCTTATGATGTCCCTTAGGGTAATCTTTTTATTAAGGGAATAAAGAATGTACTAGTGAATAGGCAAAGTATCATTGAGAAGCTAATGTCTCTATAGACCAGGGTTGAGATTAAAAGATATATTTATGGAATTAGGCCAGCAGGGTTGGATCAGTACCCAGGGCTCCTTGACCCACATGAATCAGTATTGGTGGGTAACAGTCTATGATTTTCCTAAGAGCAAGACAGATGTAGAAACAATTGGAAAGTTGCTTGAGCTGTGTACTCAGAAAGCATTGTGTTGGTGAAATGGAAATGGGAGTTACAATAGAAAATCATGATCCTCAACCAGTATCCTTATCTAAGCCAATTCTCAGACCCTAGAGCTTGTCAATTAAAGGGAAGGGTAGATCTTTAAGAAGTAACTTTGGAATGCCACCCTGCAACGGAATCTGTGACCATTTACCAGAGTAATGGGATAAAGGACAAAGACAAATATTTTTACCAAAATGTGGATGGCTCTTGAATGTTAGTGGGCACCAAGTCCAGGGCACAGAAAATGCTATCATGCCCCTAGCAGGAGTGGGGCATGACAGAGGATAGGAGACAATGGAGTCCTAGCCTAACTCAACTTTACTAGGTCCAATGGGTGTGCAGTCCCACTCTGTGGTTATTTCTCTGGTCCCTGAATGCATAATGCAAGTAGATTAGCATAGCATCTGGAAAAACTCTTTTACTGCCGCTCTAATGGAGTAAATCCAAGAGGAAACCCATAAAACTGACCTTCATCAGCCAAGATCAGAAGTAATACTACATCCAGAGGAATACATAGGTTAGTCCTTCCTTTGAAACGTAAATGTTGAAGAATAAATGGATGATGGCTTGTCCGCAAAGATCATAGGCACTGTGGTAGATGACAGTGAGTGTCTTAAGTTAGCAGGTGGTTGCCTCAGTGTTAGCTGCCCTGTCAGTTTTACAGCCTTTACCAGAAGATATTGCTATAGCCTCAGGCATGTGGCTAATATCTTGAATATTCTCTTTTCAGTCACCATCAGTAAAGAGACAGCTGTACCTGGGCTTGTCTGTCTCTGGCTGCATAATGCGTTCTCTCAAGGCTTGCTCCATGTCAGCTTGCCAGTCAGGTGCTGTGCCTCATGCCTAATGGGCACTCATGGCAGGATAAAAGAAGGTCATTTTTCCATGTGACAGGAATTCCCCAGGTGTAGCATTTCTTCACTTTTGAAGATGAACAAGAATATTCCACTGCTTGATTTGGGAGATGTAATCTACTTTCTAGGGAGCTAGCAGTGATGGGAAGTGGTCCCGTCTAATCAATATGGCTGTGGAGAAAGGGTTTGTCAGCACCCCATGGAACATGACCCCATCTGTGTGATGCCACTGTTTGGTTTTAAAGCACAAGTCACAGCCTTTTGGATCTATTTTGGCCAGTGATAGCCTAGAGGCGATCTGTTTTTATGTGCCCACTCCACAGGCCAGAGGTGCCTTGGAGGCCTGAGGATTCAAAAGCCCAGATTTCCCACTGGGAAGGGGAGCCTGGGTTCCTGAGTGGGCAGTTTCTGTGGGACTCACTGGACACTCTGGGTAAGAATGGACTTTAGGTCATTTACAGGCATCATCACGGGACAGTTACTCAGGTGAGTTAAGCATGTGTGCAGATGAGTGACCTTGTGAGCTGTTTCCAGGTGTGAAACTGCCCACCAGAGCTCTTTTTTATGAGAAAATTATTTATCTCTATTGGCCTGGCCCCTCTTCCAACGCTTTGCCACTGCCCAAGAATTAGCAGCATTGTGGAGATTGGACAACTGGCAGCTCAAAGTAACCTAGGGGGCTAATGGGGCTACTTCCAGCTCTGCCAGTGGTGTGCAACACACACAGCCAACTTGGGTAACTGGGGTGCTTGAGGCTAGGTGACATGCCTTGGCTTCCCAGCAGTCTGCATTGTGCACAATGATACCATTGTCAAAGGTATCATGTCCAGGTGGTCCACACTTAGCTAGAAGAGGGGGCAATGGTCCTGCCATTGCCAGGTCTCAATATCTGTGGGAAAGGGCCTGAGCATGTGGACACCAGATTCTCCTGTGAATGGGAAAGGCCATTTGTCAAATTTAGCCTTCTCCTATAGGTTCCATGTCCATATTACCAATGAGGCTTCAGGGGCTGTGATGGCCTCCTGCTTGGAATGCTCTCTCACCAGGGGCATTGCAGGAATCTTCACCTGCAGCTGACCAGCATGGTCTTGGTAGCACCTCTATTGTTAGAAGAGCCTTTATTTGTATGGGACTTCCCAGGACACCCAAAACCAGTCTAAAAGTTTCCCTGATGCACCACTGCCCAGAAACTCTGTATAATGCCTTATCAAGGCCTTAAAATATTAACTAAGTCTTGTCATATGCTCTGACTAGTTTGTTGTCTGTGACAGAGTGGGCCAGTACCGTGTGTGGTTAGTCCAGGTCTGTTCAGGCTCTATTAAGAAAGAAGATGGGAGAATAATAATATAGACTGTTGTCTCTTACAAGAGAATGCAGACTCTTTCTGATCTTCTTCCCTGCCAGGAATCTTTCCTATAGGGATACCTGATAAGGATGGAAAAAACACATTCACTAGATCAATGGCTGCATACCATGGACCTAGGAACATGCTCAAAAGCTCAATCAAGAAGCTGGGCAGATTCAAATGGGTCTACTTCTTGTTTGAGTTTGTGGGGATATACAGTCATCACCCAAGAATTGCCTGATTTTTGTACAGGACAGACTGGTGAAGCAAATAGAAATTTTAAGCAAAATTAACAAAATAAGAAAATGAAGCCAACAAAATAACCATGAGGAAAATCCAGTATCAAAATTATTCCCTGTAAAGTATAACTTTTGTAACATATTGTTGCAGTATCTGTCAAAACTATTATAATTTTCTTTTCTTTTCCCTAAATGCCTTGATTCTCTACTTTTTCAGATTCCTATTTCTGTTGGCAAGATATAATGGAAATCAAACAGGAGAAATGTATAAATTTCTTCAATGATACCTTATTATTAATTTTTAAAAGATATTTAGATTACACAAATGCTACACACAAAATATTAGGTTTCTCATATGCCCCGCTCCCCAAACCTCCTACACCACCCTACATAAACAACATACTTCATTAATGTGGAACATTCATTGTAATTGATAAACACATCCTGGGGCATTGCCAATGAGCATGGACCATAGTTCATGTTGTAGTTTATACTCTCTCCCATTCAATTCTGCAGGATATGGGAAGATATATAAAGGCATATATCTGTCATTGCAATGTCATTCAGTATGGTTCCCAATTCCTAAAAAAGCCCCTACGTTACATCTGTCTTTCCCCCCTTCTCCCCCGAGCCTCCAGTGGCCACTGAATTCACTTCAATGTTGTGATTTCTTCCATTGCTAGAATCACAATAAGTCTATAGTAGAATACCAGTAGGTGGACTCTAGTCCATAGTCCATTCCCCAAGTCTATAGCAGAATACCAGTAAGTGCACTTTAGTCCATAGTCCATTCCTCAATCCTGAGGATTCCAGAATGGTGATGTCCACCCCACCTCTAATTGAGAGGGGGCTTTGATCACATCCAGCCAATGGATGGGACTCTCTTGCTTTCTGTTCTAGGCTCTCTCAGTTCCTTGGTATGGTGGTTGTCAGTCCTCCCCTCCTTGTTAGTTGTCCTGGGTGAGTCCAATGAACTGGAGAGTAGGTGTTGCAACTCTGCTGAGGCTCAGGGCCCAGCTAGCACATGGACAGCCCAAAGATTCAAGACTCTTAGATGTACAAATACCAACTCCAGCAGCAAGTGTATGTTCAAAAAGAAGAGACAGATGAGCCAGGTGTAGGTAAGCCATAGCTGAGTCCAACTCTGTCACTTTCAGAAGCAGAAACTCCAAAGTGGGGCCCACTGGCAAGGTACCAAACTCCAGAGGTATCTGCCCTGACCATAGGACCTGGGTGCCTCCAGAGCCCTCAGGAGCCCCCTTATTTGAGGTAGGATCCACTTTGCAATCTATGAGTTCCTGCTGAGATGTGAATAAGCATTTCCTCAGGGATGACCTCCCAAATTCACTTTGAAGTCTCTTAGCCATATAAACTCATTTATTTTTATATTTCCTCCCTTTTATTTGAGGTTTTTTCCCCATGCACATTGCTTGTTGATGCTTGGTAGTAATCCTGCAATGCCAGAGAGGCTCATTCCTGAGAGTCATGTCCCATGCTACAGGGAATGTAATTCATTTATATGCTGAGTTTGGCTTAAAGAGAGGCCACATTTGAACAACAAGGAGGATCTCAGGTGGCAACTCTTAAGCACCCCACAATACTAGGCTAAGTTTCAATTTCCAGTGCAAAGTCTCACAAGCATAGTTGTCAATATCAAGGGCCCATCAATGGACCATCCTTCACCAGTAATTGCCCCTACACTTGGGGGACTGTTTCTGCTCCATTAGAGAACATGGCAGAGGCCTCCAGGTTGGGAATTCAATATTCTCTTGGTTATTGTGTTAATCTCCACTCACTGTGACAATACCTCATGAACATTTGAATGCATTTACATACCTTATATGTATGTCCACGTGAACTTCCTCCCATGTATCCCCCATCACTGAAATCCCACACCCACACCAATGATCCTCCCCTCTCCCAGTTGTAACCATTTTGTGATATAAAGCTTCTTTTAAAATGAAGCCAATAAAATAGCCAAATACATTTAATAGGAAAATGAAATAATAAAGGTAGGTATCAATATAAAAATAAAATATATAAACTTTTAAAGAAAACTAAAAATAAAATAAAATTTAAAAGTTGGGATATTAAAAAATAATGACAAATATTTTTTAACATTTTTTGACCTTTTGTTTTACATCACTTTAATATCTGTTGCTTGTATGTACAGTGATATTTTCTTCCATTTATTCCTCAGTGCCTTACCTTTTTTCATTTTGTTTTCAAAGAAGATTTAGGTCACAGTAAAGTGACATACAGAATGCCAGGGACTTCCATATACCCAACATCCTCCCCTTTTCCTTCTTCCCTTATAAATACCTTTTTATATGTGGATGGTATATTTGTTATAACTGATATTCAAATAGTGAAACATAGCTATTAACCATGGTCAATGGTTTATATTATGGTTTTCATTTTAGACCATACACTTTTATAAATTTTGATGAAATTTAACATGGCCTGTGTCCATCATTACAAGATCATGTAGAACATTTCCATTGACCAATAAATGCCCCCTGTTCCATCTATTCTGTTCCTTCCTCCCACTCCTCTCAGGACACATGGCAACCACCAGGCTTCACTCCTTGAAGGACAAGTTTCATAGTTACATGTAACAACACTGAGGTTTTGACACATGGTTTGTCCTCCCCTATTAGGAACTGCCCATGCTATCAAGAGTCTCATGCTCCTCTGTTTGTGAACATATCAGTCATCCCCAGGATGGGAGGCCAACTCCTTCCCACTCATTATGTGGGTCTCCACCCATTGATACAACACATTATGATAAAATGATCACTCACAAAGTCCCTAAAAGCCTGCCCTAGGTGGGCCCTGTCCCAAATGCCCCCCATTCAACACCCTACACCAGTAACCCTTCCTTGACATATTGCCATAAGAATGTTCCCGACTTTGTATTTTCAACCACACACGTGCCAATACCCAGTGTTCACCAGGTCCCTCCCACAACCCTCCCCCCAGTTTCAATGATACATAGTGGAATTTATATTCCTACTTTATAATTTCCCTTTAAAGTAATTTTTCTGATATAATCCAAATCCAACCAGTTTGCATTCCTTTGAAAAATAATCATGCAATATGCAATGCATATATTAATACTATTTAATTTCTGACTCCATTTGTGGTAAACCATATAAAAAAAGAAGGCCAAACAGAAAACTTTATTCTAAATGATCTATAGTATAAAGGGAAAAATTTTAAAAAAATGTAAATATTTAATATTAGGATTGGGGAAGTATGTAAATATATAATTAATGTATATTATTTACATATAAATATAAAAATGTTATAGAGACAACTAGCAAGATGGCAGCGGAGTAAGTAGCTCCTAGAATGAGCTTCTGCTACAGGGCAGTTAGTAATCACCCAGAGCTACCTAAAGACTTGTTTGGGGTTTGAGGAGACCAGAAGAGCATCCTGCAACATCCTTGAAAGAATGGAAGGAGGAGACTGCACATCTGCAGGGAAGATGCATAAGAGAGCACTCCTCACCACGGAGGCCAGTGCCTATCCTCCACTGGAGGCACAAGCTGCCTCAGAAACTATTTTGCAGCTGGAATTGGAAGCTCCATTTCCTAAAAATGGGGGAGGAAGAGATGGTTGGGCACCAACTTCTGCTACTGATTATTAAATTTAGTGGGCTAAAGTATAATCCTAAAAACAGCTAAAGTTTGAACCTGTCTAACTTAGAAGGAGGCCAGTAGGTACCATGTTAACTCTGTACCTGGCATGAGGGGAAGTGGGGCTTACTGAAAATCACAGTGCTGGTAGGGACTGGCTTCTTTCCATATAGATCAGATTGCAGCTCTAGGATAAGCCACAGGCCCACCTCAGACATGGTGGAAGCTGGAGGAGTTGTGCCAGTCTATCTGGGAAACAAGAAGAAAGCAAGAAGACAGTGGTATGATATATTTAAGATACTGCAAGAGAAAAACTTCCAGCCAAGAATCTTCTATCCAGCAAGATCATTTTTCAAAAATGAAGGTGAGTTTAGAATATTCACAGACAAACAGAATCTGAGAGAGTGTGTAACCAAGTGACCCCCTTTGCAGGAAATACTAAAGGCTGTGCTACAGCTTGAAAAGAAAAGACAGGAGAGAGAGGCCTGGAAGAGAGTCTAAAAATAAGGATTATTATATCAATAAAAGTAACTAATATTGTCAAAAGAATAGTGAAAATAAAATATGACAGATAAAACCCAAATATTTAAGAATAAAATTACCCAATAATGTAAAGCACTTGTATTCAGAAAACTACAATTCACTGTTAAGAGAAATTAAAAAATATCTAAATAACGGGAAGAACATTCCATGCTCATGGATTGGAATACTAAATATCTTTAAGATTTCAATTCTACTCAAATTGATATACACTTTGAATGCAATCCTGATAAAAAATTCCAGAAACATTTTTTAAATAAATGGAAATAATGATTATCAAATTTATTTGGAAAGGTAAGGGGTCCCAAATAGCCAGAAACACCTTATAAAGGAAAAGTGAAGTTGGAGGGCCCTCATTTCCAGACTTTAAATTGTATTACTGAGCTACAGTGGTAAAAACAGCATGGTACTATCATAATTACAGAGACATAGATCAATAGAACAAAATTGTTGGATCAGAATCAGACCCTCACATCTATGGCCAAGTGATTTTAGACTAGCTTGTCAAACCCACCCAGCTCAGGCAGCACAGGCCATTCAACAAATTGTCTTGAGAAAACTGGATATACATAGTGGAAGAAGGAAAGAGGATCCCTATCTCACACCTTATACAAATATCAACCAAAATGAATCAAGAACCTAAATATAAAAGCGAGAACCATAAAGCTTCTAGAAGAAAATGTAGGAAAATATCTTCAAGACCTGGTAGTAGGTGGTGGGTTCTTAAAGGAGATAAGAGGAGGCCTGGGATGAGCTACTGATGTTTAATGTATGTAGAAGCTTTAATTAGGTTTACTGTAAATGTGTGGAAATGGACAGAGTTGATGGTAACACATTATAGTGAGTAACAGCTGGTTTATAAATGGGGATGTGGTTAAAAATGGTAATCTAGGGATGTAAATGCCAATTAACAGAAATCTAGAGAATCATCTAATGACTGAATAGCAGAGTAAACCCAGAGGTGGATGAGAATTGTTGTTGAAGGTACAGATGCAATAATGTCCTTTGTGAGCTAGAGCAGATGTACATCACAATTGCAGGGTGGTAAGAACGTGGAGAAGCATGGGAAAAATACAACTGGGGTGACCTATGGACTGTGGTTAACAGTAATAATGTAATATTCTTGCATCCATGCTAAAGATATACTCTGTTGATAATGGGGGAGTATGGAAAATGTATGCCAAATGTATGCTATGGACCTGGTAATAATTCGATGGAATTATCTCATATTCTGTAACAAATGTTCCACAGTGTGGTGTGTAGATAGAGGGGTATTGTTTGGGAATTCTGCACATGTGCATGATTGTTTTGTAAGTTTACAACTTCTGTCATAAAAATATATTTAAAAAATAATAATACGGTGAGTTGGGTGGAAAATACACCAAAGTTAAGATAAGGACTATAATTAGCAGTAAGACTTTGACAATATTCTTTCATAATTTGTAACAATTGTCTCACAACATTACAAGGTGTTAGTGGAGGGTCAATATATGGAATCCCTGTTTGATGTTATTAATGTGTGCTTTGTAAATTCAAAACTTTTACTATACCCTTATTGTTTATGTATGTTCATGTATAAATGATACAAAGTGATAAATAGGGTGGGTTGGGGGAAAATACCTTGGTTAGTAGTAATCTTTTGAGGATGCTCTTTAATCATTAAAAATATTTAACAACAATGCAAGATATTGGTGGTAGGGTTCAGTATGAGAGCCCTTTATGATGTTATGTATGTTTGTTTTGTAAGTTCACAACTATTGCTATAGATTTATTGTTTATGTATGTTCATGTATGAGTGATATACTTAAAAAAATTTAGTAAAAAAAAGAATATTATGCAGCTAGAAAAATGTGTATTAAGAAAGTGTTATGACAGAAAATGTTTGCATTCTACTGAGAGGATTTTAAAGTTTATAAAAATGCTGTATACACAAAATAAAATTTGTTAAATAAAATAAATGGTAATCCTAACAAGGGATTTTCTTTGAGATTATATCTAGGCTGATGCCAAACAATATTTCCATGTTCTCTACTTTATTAAAAATCTTAAGTGATCACATATGACATTGTGAATTGCATAAATCAAGTTTTCAAAAACCATTCCTGTTTGAATCAAACATCATTTCTTCTGGTTCTGCCCAAGTGAATTACTACAAACTTGAAACCTCAATGTATTGGTTTATATGTCAAATGGCTTTGTATGATATAATTTTCAGACTGCAGATCTCTGGCAGTTTAGTCCAAGCACATTCATTACACAAACCTATATAAGTAGAAATTCTATTTTCATATATGCACCATCAGAGGACACATTATATGCCCCAAGACCATTTATAAGGAATTTAGGGCATTAAGATCATTTACCCTTTGCTTTCCAATATAAGTAACTCCAAATTACTTTTCATGGTTTAGGTTTCATGACTCTAATCTCCCTGCCTGCCATACATGTGCATTGGGAAGACAGTTAATTTCCATACTATTTGACACACAGATTGCTACCAGCAAGGTGGATAGTTTACTTTACAGTTTACCCTTTGCACTGTGCAATTTCATAGGTTTTGACAAAATGTATAATGGCTTGCATCCTTCACAACGACCAGTTAATCTTTAGGGACTCTGAAGTCACCAGGGCAAAGAAAGAGCACACAGCATTGTGTGAATGACGATTGGTTGAGTTCACCTAAGGTACAACCTTCTCTCTGTGACCACACGTTGCTGAAGTTCATAAATCATTCTCCCTGTATAATTCCATTAAAACACTAGTGAGGATAGTCCATGCCAGTCAAAATGTCCCTGTGACTGAAGACAATATCTGAAAAGTACTTTAAGCTCATCATAAGGCCGGTTCTCATATTAAACGTTTTTGATCCAGTCCAGGTTTTATCCTAATTTCACTATTAGCTTGTGGAACAAAGGAGAGTTGATTAAGAATGTCACAACAGTTGAAAGCTCAAGAAGTTGTTACATTGATCAGCCTGTTTTTGGCCCAAGAAATGCATGGATATCACTGTGACTCTTAGAATGGAGGTGAATGCTGTCTACTGTGGAGGATTGTGTTACCTGATCGATCAGGGTCATTCAGGAATATCTGAACCACATCCCTGTCCTGGGTTGTATGACATGAAATAATGAAGTTTCCTGGGACTGTGACATAAATTTCAAGTATTTTAGGTGATTCCACAGATACTTTTTTTAAGGGAGATACTGGGGCTTGAACCCAGAACCTAATACATGGGAAATAGGGGCTCAACTACAGAGCTACATTTGCTCCCAACCCAAAAATACTTTTTATCCTTCCACCCTAAGAATAAGAATTTGCCCATTCAATCTCCACACTTAAAAACAGTCTGTGGAAATTTTTTTAAGTGGAAGAAGAATTAGTGGGATTTAAGGTTTCTTTTAATTTGTGTAGGATATATAAACAGGAAGAGTTTGGATGACAGTGAAATGAACAAGTTCTTTGTTAAGGGTAAGTACACATTTCTGCTCATGTAAAAGAGGATTTAAGCATCAGTTCTATACAAACTCTGAGGAAGAGTGGTGGATATGAAAACCGAAGGAAAAACAGCTGCTGAGCACAATCCTCTAATCAGCCATACCCTTAAAATAACACCGTCTCCTACTAACCATTGACTTGACCTTTATTTACTAGAAACCTATGTTTCCAAAATTATGCTAGCAACAAAGAAAAAGTGGCATATGCTTTTTATTCTTTCATATTTTTCCTTTCCAGGGATTGTAATAAGTTCTGTGCTCACCAATAGTGAGCTAGTTGTCTGTTTCCTCACCTGCATGCCAAGCTGGCCTTGCTAGATTATTATTGTTTAGTGATAACTAAGTCACATTCATTAAATGCTCTCTATGTTTCAGGCACTGTCCTAAGTTCAGAGGTGCATGCATTGCCTCATTTGAGTGTTGCAATAGCTGTCTAATGCTAATATTAGATACTTTTCAATCCCTCCACTTTTTCTTACCTGCTAACCTGTCTTCATAAACATTTCATTATTCTCAATTCAGAGATAAAAAAATGGCAGAAAAATGTTCACCTACTTGGTCAGAGGTCATTGAAGAGATTATGGCCCCAGAGGCAGTTTTCCCAACAGCTAACTTTTAAGGTGATTTTTTTAGAAAATTGTACAAATGGATAGTGAATCGAACATTTCCTTGTTTTAAATTGTGTTTCCTTAGTAATGGAGGAGTTGCATTTTTGTTAAGACTTGTTATTTTCTATTTTTTCTTGCCCAAATCGCTTAGTAATATACTTTGCTCTTTTTCTCTCTTGGTCTTTTTGTCTTTTTCTCATAATAAATAAACAATAATTCTTTATATTCTTATTACCCAAATTTTGCTATAACAATGCATATTTCTCCATCTTGTCATTTATATTTTATCTTTGTGTATGGTCTTTTTTCGTATAGTACTTTTAAACTTATGTAATCATAAAAGTATTCAATGTTTTATAGTTTCTGTCTTTGGTGCTATGATATCATCTTCTATAGCTGAAGAATAGAAATACTTAATTTTCTTCTCAAATATTTCTACTTTTATTTCTCATTTAATATTTTAAAGTAGTTGAAATATATGTAGTTTATGTTTATGTATAGGGTGTCATAAACTTTTATACATTTTTTCTTCCAAAATATTATTGAATTGTCTCTTTACCACTCACTTAAAAATCATATGACTAACATATATTTAATTCCCCTATTTGACTGGGTGTCTTTCAGGATTCTCTCCTTCATTCCCTTAATTTGATTATTATTTTGTTAATGATAGCAGACTTTTAATAAGTTTTGTCACCTGGGAAGGCAAATGTCTACTCATTTTTTTCTGTTTATTATTAATTCATTATTTTTTATGAGCTTTAAGAAAGTCAATGGGTGGCAGACCCAAAATAAATTGGTAATATAAATAAGTATGTTTGGGGGAAATGTTGAACTTCACAGCTCCATGCATCTAAATATGTTTCTACATCCACTCCTTTGTAAATGGATCCATCCTATACAGAATATTGAGCAGAATGTGTAGGATATAACACATCCTGATTGTTTGGGACTTTATTGAATTATGGTTTGGACAATTACATCTTATATATTCTCAAGTTCCAACTGGAGTATTTGAAGCACTTTGATTTCTGTTCTATTAGAATTTACTTAATAAATAACTGTTTGAAATAGGATGTCATCAAGTTTAAGCATACTTTTTCTTTATTCCACTACATCAAATATCCAATCTTTCCTTTCCTGTAAGTCTCACCTCCACTATGCTAAACCAAATTGTTTTTGAACCACCAAATTTCTCTTTCAACCAAGATGTTTTTCTGATGATTTTGTAATTATTGCCAGATTGTAAAGTTCCTGCTCCCTACTTCCTTACTGAGATTTTGTGTCTCTTTGAATTGTGCCTCCCAGTAATCTAAGACCTAAACATGACCACTTAGTGGATTCACCTGTTCTCTAAAAGAGGAGAGAAATAGCACATGCAAATATGTCATTTTGAATGAGTTTGAGAGTAGGCAAATAATATTTTTTACTAATGGTTTGAGGAGAAATAAGCTACTGATTACAAATGCATAATGGCACAGCAAGCATCTAAATGACATATACATAAGTAAAAACTCCTGCCTCAATGTGTGTACCATTGCATGCTTTCCTCCCAATTTGCTTAGGTCCTTGTCTTCTGTCCTGAGTAGATTCCCTAAGGAGTTTCAGCCCTCCCTCACCCCTCAAGGCTAAGGGTTCAGCCCTCTGTTTCTCTCTATGATTTCAATCACATTTACAGTAACAGCAGCTCTCCTACTACCCATTCTGGAGGAATGTGAGGTTTCTCCTCAATTTTCACCTGTTCCTGTCTATTATGGGCACATAACAGGCACTCAAAAAAATGAGGACATACATCCACTTGCATTTTCCAACTGAAAGGCTATTACTAATATTTACCAAGAAATAATGTATAGCTGTACCTGAAAGGCCAAAATAAAACTGCATACAGTAGGGGGAGTTACAAATCTTAACAACCATTTGTATTCATTCTCATGTACATTTTCCAGCATCAAGCTGTACTTCCCTTATCAGTTTTTCCCACTCTAAAGAAGGCAACTCACCCTACGGTAAGATGTGCTAGTCCTTCTCCTTATTTCATCTTCTTCCTTATGTCTGTCTAACAGTGCCTTCTTTTATTATGCTTTGAAATTCTGCTTAATTCAACCAGTGTAGTCATCCCATAAACGCTGCACTTAAACATGCAAAATAAACTGAAAAAATTTAGGTGCACATAAGTCATGAAACCAAATATCTGATAACTTCCACAGACTGCAGAAAATCAGACTGGTTATTTAATTTTTGGTGTTGTTCCTGTTTACTTTAGAGCTTCTCCCATATGCAGTCCTTCTTGTTGTGCTATCTGTATACTTGGGGGAAATTGGGCATAAAAGTAGGAGTGGTTTTTAAATTCTGAGCCTTGACCTCGGCATTGCCAAGTGTGCTGTAAGCAAGTTATTTGATCTCACTGAGTCACAGTAGCAATGAAATGCAGACCATACCTATTTATGTGGGTTTTAGTAAGAATTGAAAGCATGTTTTTCAGGCACTGAACGGTGTCTGTCACATGTTAGTCAAGCAATGGTTAGGTAGTTGGCTTTACTATTTTCACTATTTTGAGAAGGGGATATGTCACTGACATCCTTTACCACATATCACAAGTAAACCATAATCTTATGACCTTGAATCAAAGCATAGAATATGATAGTTCTTTGTGGGAATGGACAGCATAAATGTCATTTATGATAAAGAGGCAACCCGAAAATATCACATGAAGACGTTACTAAACAAGCAGAATTTCTACAGATTAATTTTAGATTTTGATGAAGCTCTTAACTTTCTATATTAATTTGCTCAACATTTTAAACCCGAATTAAACATAATTGTATTAAAAGCAATATTTATTATTAAAATGTTTATAAAGGTAGGTTACAGGTAAGAAAAAGGAAAGGGATTGAAATGTATTGAACACTTACAGTTTTCCATACTGTATGCTCATAATTTTATATATCTTATGGCATTTAAATGAAATGATTTACTTTATAAAGTCATTCAAACAAAACTACTGAAAACAGAGGAACTTCTTTTTCACCATTATGTAACCTCTGTAATGATTTCCTTAGGATAATGTATTCCAAAGGATTCCATTTAACTGTAATTTATATTTGGTGCTGATCAAGTCATTATAATTAATCTACATTCAGTTCAGTTCAAATAGGAGTCTTCAATGACTATTTACTGTGTTCCTATTTTATGTAATTTATGAAATCAAAACTAAGGGAATCATCATGAATTGGGCAAACGAGAGCTCCCCAAAAGAGTTCATACTTCTTGGCTTCTCAGACAGGCCCTGGCTGCAGAGGCCCCTTCTTGCAGGTCTGTTGATCTCATGCCCTACACATTCACCATCTTTGGAAATGTGTATAGCATGACAGCATGCATTCAGTATCCCAAACTTCTCACTGAATGTACATCTTCCTCACTAACCGTTCCATCTTGGATCTCTGGTATACCACAAGCACAGTACCACACATGTTGACAAATATTTGTCAGAATAAAAAGACCATCAGCTCTGGTGGCTGTGGGGCCCAACTCACCATCTTCCTGGCACTGGGGGCCACCAAGTGACTCCTCCTGACTGTTATGTCCTTTGACAGGTTTGTAGAAATCTGCAGACCCCTCCACTATGGAGTCATCATGAGGCTTGAGTTCTGCCTAAAGATGGCCACTTTCTAGTGGCTCTCTGGTTTCAGCAATTCAATGTTGCAAGCATCTCTGACACTTAGCATGCCATGCTGGGGTCATTGGGAAGTGGACCACTTCTGCACTTCTGTGAGGTCCCCGCCATTTTCAACTTGTCATGTGCTGACACAAAGCCTATTGAGGATGAGCTCTTTTTCTTTAGTGTATTAATTCTGCTAATCCCAGTAATATTGATCCTCATCTTCTATGGCTTCATAGTTCAAGCAGTATTGAGAATCAGATCAGCAGAAGGATGGCAAAAAGTCTTTGGGACTTGAGGGTCCCACATGTTTGTGGTGTCATTTTTGGAACAGCCATCTATATATATCTACAACAACCTTTATCCACTTCTGAGGACTGGGGAAAAATGGTTTCCCTCTTCTATGGAATCATCACACCCATGTTGAACCCCCTCATCTATAGCCAGAGAAATAAGGATATTAAGGCATCCTTCAATCGGGTGCTGTCAAGAATCATTTTCTGTAAGAAATAAGTTATCCATGATGATAAGAATCGTCTGAGCCTCTCTCTATCCTTAAGATGGTAATAATTTTGAGTTGATTTTCTTATTTTCCAGGCTCTCATTATTTGTTTGAACTCTACTGAGAGTTAAAAAAAATTCTTCCTCTGTTCAGGAAGCAATGCTGAGACCAAGAGGACTCTTTTCTTAACTAAAAATGTTTCTGCTTTCAAGAGGTCACCCAAAGCATTTTGTTCCTTCAGGCCAAGAAATGATATTTCCCTTCAATCAATGTAAGACTAGTTTTGAGTCTTAGAGTTTTGCCTTCCCATTATATGCTGTTTCTTCTAGAAGTATCTTGTGCATCACTTTATTTAAGGGTTTCCACATTTTATGATCAAGTATCCAGTGTTCCCAAGCCAAAACCTCTTCCATAAGAACCCAAATCCTCAACCACTTCACATCTTCCTGTCCTTTGATATGATCCATCCTATATCCTTCTAGGACTGCTCTAAGCATGTTGGCTGGATCAAATATCACTATTTTTAAAGTAACTAAGTGTGCACATCTTGTACTGGAAGCCTAAAATTTTAGTTAAGATTCATTTCCATCTCTTCTTATATCATCCCTTTATTCCCTATAGACAGCTTTTCTAATTTTTTTCCCTCTTCTGTTAAATTCTTTATTTGTCCCAAGTTCTGCCACAAGAATGAAGGATCTCCACTAAATTATAAAGCTAATTATTAATAGAAATGTCAATGGGAACTTTTTTCTAATATTGGTCTGAATTAATTCTTCTTGGGTACTCATTCAACAAACATTTATTATTCACTAGTTAGCATTAGACCAGAGGAAAAACAATTGCAGTTCCTCTACTGAAGAAATGTTCTAATTAATCATCAGTGGTAGATGTTTTGTTTTTTTTTAAGTTGACAAATGCCATGTGTGGACGGAGGCGAGAATTTCTGTGGGATCATGTGAGGAGCACGGCATAAAAGTAGTGCGATAGGAGAGCTGTCTTTATTGGCTTTTCTCGGGAAATGATCCTCCAACTGAGAAAACTAAATAATTATCTGGAGTTAGCAAAGTAAGGACAGAGAAGAGGCAACATTGTAATCTCAGCAATAAGTGAGATTACACAACAAAGCTCATCGGAAATTATGAGCAATTTAGTATGGTTAAAACAGTGCACGTGAGACATACAAGATGGTGCCGAGATGTTAACCAAAATGTTTGGACTTTACCCAGTAAGTAGGAAAGAATAATTTCAGGATTTTAGCACAGGAGATAGCATCCGTAGAAAATAACTAAAAACATAAGAGCAAAATGTGGCTCATATATTATTAATTATGTTTACTAAATATGACATTTGAAATCAATAGGATAAAAGCCTCACTTTACATGGTGTTCAAAAAGCTGATTGTTTTGAAAAGAAAATTCATAAGAAATATAAGGCACCTAAATAAATAAATAAAGATATTAGATGTCTTTTTTTCCAAACCCATATATACCATTGCCATCTCTCATTGGATGTATTCAAAGTACTTACTGAATGTCTTTATTTACTACTAGACTGTTAGCAACTTGACCATAGGAACAAAATTTGATTTGGCTCTTCCAAGCATTCCCAGCAATTAGTTGAAAGGGCAGAAATTTTAAATGCTTAGGTATTGAAACTGTGGATAGTTATAGATAGCTACTGTGGATAGTTCAGTTTTAGTTTTTCATTTAACTAAATGAAAAATGCAAGTTTTCATTTATTCCAATGGAAAGAATTTTCAGAGATATGAAACTATACTGTCGGGCTAAGGAAAATGGTGGTATGACTCAATTTTGCCAATTTATCTGCCACTTTAAAACACGGGTCACCTTTCTTCTAGTTTGCAATGATACATTTATCATTTCTTTCTAAGGCCAAAAGGAAGTACCATTAGCATCTATATTTCTACAGTCTCTTCAAAGCAGTCTAGTCCTCTTTAATCAAACATTTCACATTTCTTCCCAAATCTACCTTTTAGCCAATTAAGAAGCTTTTTTAGTATTTTTGGCATTTGCAAATGAAGCACTGTAGTCACAGTACGAATTTCTGTTTTAGTTTGTTAGAACCTGAGGAAGAAATATACCAGAAATGGGTCAGCATTTACATGGGGAATGAAATTCCATGGTGGGATATAAACATAAATGCTCTCTAAGGTTAAAGATATTGCATTTCTCTGTACAAATAAAAATTTCATGACTGTCACATATTGTTATTAATAATCTTTTTTCTTTTAGAAATAATAATGGTACATTGCTTATATTTTAGTAAAAGCAAACAGATTCATGGAAAAGAGTACATCCTTAAATTCAAAATATTTAAATTTCACCGTTATTGACATATTAGCTTTTTCTTCTTTTCTGTAAATGAAGTTTTATACCTTGCTTTTTTCAAGTGCATTATATACTAAGAATATTCCAGGATTCTTTAAAAACGTGTTTATAATACCTGCAAATTATATTTTACCATACATACATATCAAAATGCATTTAATCATTTTCTACTGTAGAACAATTGCATTGTTTTCTTGTTCTGATCATTATAAATATTACTGCAAATAATTCATCATATATGAACATATCCATGTGCCAGCTGAGTATCTTAAAAATGATATTCCTGGGTGGAAATTATAAATTTCTTGGAAGATGTAAGACAATAGATATAGTCAAATTATCATACAGATATTTTGTAGTATTCAACACTCCCATTAGTATTGGATATAGCAAATTATCATCTTCATGAGCTTTTGCTAATTGGGATTTTCAACTTTTAAGACATTTGCCAATTTTACAGACAGAAATAGTATTATTTTTCCTTTGATTGAAATGGTATATTTTGAAGACCTAGTGAAAATTAGCTATATTCATAAATATTGATTCCCTTTATCCTTTTAAGTAGATAGTAGAATTGCATTTCCCTGCCCTATTCAATGCATGCCTGGATTTTAAATTTGCTTTGTCTATGTAATTTGAGCAGAAATTATGTAGATCATTTTTTAAACTTTTGAAAAAATATGTGAAATTTACAGAAAAGTTGCAAAAATATTTCAGTGGTCCTATATATTCCTCACTTAGAATCACCAATTGTAAGTATTTGCTATATTTGCTTTTTCACTCTTTATGTACTACTAATGATTACTATTAACCTTTTAAGGAACCATTTGAGAGTAAACATTTACTCCTAAATATTTCTGTTTTAACTCCTAACATCCAGGATATCCTCTTACATAATCACAGTGCAATTTCAAATTCAGAAATTTAATATTATTATATCACTGTTATCTAATCTGTAGTGCATATTCAAATTTCATTCATGGTTCCAATAAAGTCCTTTAAAACTTTTTCTTTCCTAATCTAGGATCAAATCCATGTGTTTGACTTAGTTGTCTCCTCTTCTTAAGTTTCTTTAATCCAGAAGAGTTCCTCAGATTTCCAAGTCTTACAAGCTTTATGCTTTTAAATATTAAAGGCCAACTTTTTTTTCAAGATTGTTTTTTTCCTTTTTTTTACAATAATATATATTTTTTAAAAGATACTTATATTACATAAATGTTACACAAAAAATATAGGGATTCCCATATGCCCCATGCCCCATACCTCCCACATCCTATCACATAAACATCCTTCATTATTGTGGTACATTCATTGCAGTTGATAAACATATCCTGGAGCTTTGCCATTAAGCATGGACCATAGTTCACATTGTAGTATACACTGTCTCCCACACAGCTCTGCATGTTATGTGATGATATAAAATGGCTTTTATCTGTCATTCAGTGTCATTCAGGACAATTTCCCAGTCACAAAAAAGCCCCCATATTACAATAGTTTTTCCCTCTCCTTGCCCCCAGAGTCTCCAGGGGCCACTGGCTCTACATGAGTGTTGTAATTTCTTCCATTGCTAGAATCACAATATATCTATAGAAGAATACCAGTAAGTCCATTCTAGTCTATATTTCTTTCCCTAAACCTGAGGATTCTGGGATGGTGATGTCTGCTCCACCTCTAATTGAGAGTGGGCTTAGATTCCTTAGAGAGGATGGATGGGAATATCTTGCTTGCAGTTGCAGACACTTTCTATTCCATGGGATAGTCGTTCTCCATCATCATCTCCTTGTCAGTTGTCCCAGGTGAGTCCAATGAGCTGTAAAGTAGATGTTGCAACTCCACTGAGGTTCCGGGCCCAGCTGGTGCACGGACAGCCCACAGACTTGAATCTCTTGGACATACACCTACAAACTCCAGCACTAAGTATAGGTTTAAATAGAAGGGACAGATGAGTCATGTGTAGGAAAGAGATAATTGAGTCCAACTCTGTCATTCTCAGGAACACAAACTCCAAAGTAGGGCCCAGTGGCAAAGCACCAAACTCTGGAGATATCTGCCCTGACCATGGGACCTAGGTGTCTCTAGAACCCACAGGAGCCCCACTATTTAGGGAAGTATCCACTTTGCCAGTCTATGAGATTCTGCTGAGATGTGCATAAGCGTTACCTCTGGGATGATATCCCGACTCACTTTCAATTCTCTTAGCCATATAAACTCATTTGTCTTTAATTTTTCCCCCTTTTATTCAATGTTTTTCCAGTTGCATTGCTAATTGGTGCTTGGTAGTAATCCCTAGGTTCTAGGGAGGCTCATCCCTGGGAGTCACGTCCCATGCTGGGGGGAAGGTAATGCATTTATATACTGAGTTTGGCTTAGAGAGAAACCACATTTGAGCAACAAGGAGACTCTCAGGAGGCAACTCTTAGGCATCCCACAATAGGCTAAGTTTCAATTTCAAGAGCAAAGTCTCATAAGCATAGTCATCAATATCAAGGGCCCATCAGTGAACCATCCTCCTTAACCAGTCATTGCCCCTGCACTTGGGGGACAGTTGCTGTGCCATTATAGAATGTGGCAGAGCTCTCCAGGATGGGAATTGAATATTCTCTCGGTTATTGTGTGAGTCTCCACCCACTGTGGCAATGCCCCGTGAACATTTGAACTTTTTTATATACATAGAATTCAAGGTCTCCCCATCCTGCCTTTATAAGAAGTTCCCTGCACAGGTGCTTTAAGCCCTGGGTATGTGAGGTATGCAAGAAAGCATGACTGGTCAGGGGGCCCTTGGTCCTTGCCTGAGACCCCCTTCAGAGGGAGCAGTGCGCTGGCTGTGCACACGTCTGCGTGGGGAGGGCAGCTCTTCCCGGGAGGCCTGTCAGGTAAAACCTTTGAATTGTACATGCTCAAGCCTGAAAGGTCACACACAGTCTTTAAACAGATGCAGCCTCCTCATTGCCACCTGGTGACTTTTCAGGACCTGAGTGAAAAATACGTCTGCATGGGTCTTAAGTTGAGGGGATGTATCAAAAACCAGGCCATTAATCTGAGGCAATGGTGAGCCAGGCATAGCCTCAAAATCACTCCAGGCAGGATGATAAGGTCCGTAAAAAGGGTTGAACAAAATTGAGAATCCCAGGCCACTGACCACTAGGGGGTGTTTGTGACTTCACAGCACTCCTGAGAAGGAAATCAGCCCATATTTATCATCCCATCTTAGGAGCCAGGGTAGCGCAATTGTGAATACAGAATTTACTTATGGGTGGAAGTAAAAGCAGCAGGTTGTGTTTGGACTGTCCCCTAACACTGCAGGTCCTCAAGGAATATCGATTGATTGAGTGGATGAATGAATGAGCATGAATATATGTAAGTTTCATCTCAATACAATGTTTTTGTTGTTTAAAACAAATGTGCAACTACAATGTTAGGTCAAGTAAAATGTCTACACTATGCTAGGCTATTGGGGAAGAATTATTTGAAGATAAGAGCCTTAAACATCATATTGCAAGATGGTTGCCTCTTCTATCTCTAAACAGAACTATGATTGCTCCTTCTTTATTATAGCAGGTATCTTAAACAATAATGTCAAGAGAAAAATATAAATAAATGAAAATTGTATCTTGACACCAAAAATGTTTTTCTTAAACTTTCCCTGGTGATCCAAATAAATTTTCTTGTAAACTTTTGAAGGAGATTGTTTCCTAAGCCTCTTTATTCTTGAATCTATCATTCTACAGGGTGTGGAAATTGCCCAAATTCTTAATTTCGTTTTTTTGAGGCAAAAAGAAAGTTGCAAGTAGAATACCTAGTGGGGAACTTCTATAGTGTCTTCTGCCAAGAAATTTCCACTGAGTTCAATTATGTATATGGAGGAGAAAGTCCCACAGCTTTTGATAAAGAGTGACAACCTTGTCTTAAGTATTGTTTTAGAGGAAAATAGGTTTCCAATTCTAAAAATAGTTATGATCCTTCAAATCAAATAAATAAGAATGGAATATTTATATCATGACATAAGCCACTGAAAACAAGAGCATATTCAATCCTTATTTCCACTGAACATTGAATTCTGATGGAAGAATAGTCCAATATCTTTTTTTTTGCTAGAATGGCAGGATGCCACTATTTGAATAGCATCCCTGACTTGAGGTAGATGTTATGGAGGAAGGGAGGGTTGATCTGTTTAGATTGATTGATTTAATCTTGTTGCATGTGTGACCTAATTATGTAATATTGCAAAACAAGGTGAATAAATTGAAACATTTCAATATTAATGCAATATCATTATAATTTAAAACATCAAAACATGTCTTTGAAAAAATGATCTGGGATTACAGTTTGCATTGTGGGCATTTCCATTAATGAAAGTATGTGTATAGTGGCCTAAAAATCTTGAAATCATTAATACCAAATTCAAGCCGTGTGATCTGAGTAATTTAACTATATAAAAGGGAAGAAAATGTAATCCTTAGGAGAATTCTTAAGGGAAGTTATGGACACTGTTAATATCTGTATACGACCTGAAGAAAAATTAACAGATGCAAATTCACAATCAAACAAGTACTGTATTTCATGAAAATAACCAACATTAGGTATTGCACTTAAAAAATGTGGTCGCATATATTGGACTAATTAATCTTCACAACATAGCAAGGGAGATAGGGGAGATTCCAAATATTTAAGCAATGCATAAAAGTTATATACATTAACAGTTGGCAGTGGACTGGATCCAGATTTTCTGAGTCCATGTTCTTTTTCTCTATGTACCAGTTTTCTTCAAACATGTTACCATTACTCATAGTAAGAAATATATTTTGTATCATAACTCTTAGAAGGAAACATACTCACACTTGTAATAGAAATAAATACAACAAATCAATAAAATAACATGTAACTGATGAAATATATGACAGATTTCAACTCACAGGGTGAAACACACTAACATAAACCAAAATTTGTTCGTAAATACCGATGCCTCTGGCGACCTGATATCACCAGGCAATTCACTCAATTATTGTTTATCTCGTTTCCCAAGCATCAATATGTTACAATGGAACATTTCCTTTCTTCTGCATGTTTCTTATTATGACAAAGTTTTATGATGGCAAAATCATTCTAGAATTGAGGAAGTAGACCTTGGGAATAGAGGTATGTGCTGCTGTTTCTATGTAAGTAAGGCAGATCCATGCGGAGCTCGGTCTGTTTTGTATTTACCTTGAATCTGCTCAAAAATACAACCAGGACACAGTCAGGACTTGCAGGCTGTCGACACGTGGTGAGTCATCATGGGTGATTCTGGACATTTGCTCAAATCATTCATTCCTGCACTTGCTTATTTTCCCTAATAAGAGACCCATTGTAAGATTCCCTTTACCTAAGGATTATTATATCAAAATTTGCTATATTGCATTCCTTAGCTAAATTACAGAGATGTGTTAGTCTTTCTTTTATAGGCACTACAAACATAATTATTTGTGGTGCTTGGACTCAATTTGTCATGCTTCTAAATCTCAAATCACTTCACTGAAGTCAAATCACAGAGACAATTCCTCATAACTCATTTTACTTGTTTAACTGGATAAATTAACAATCACAGAAGTGAAATATTGAAATACAAGGCTTCACTCTGATCTGAAACTAGCAAAAAGACAAATGATGGTCATGAATCTGGGCAATATGAGTACCCCAAAGAGCCTCATTCTCTTGGGTTTTTCTGGCAAACTCTGATCGGAAATGCCTCTCTTCATCGTTGTGCTTGCTGCTTACGTCTTCACACTGTTGGGCAACATCTCAGTCATCATGGTATCTAAAGTAGATCCTGACCTTGACAGCCCTATGTACTTCTTCATTTCCAACCTCTCCTTCCTGGACCTGTGTTTTACTATGACCAGTGAACCTCAGCTGCTGCTGAACCGCTTGGGCCCTGATAAGTATTAGCTACGGGGGTTGTGTGACACAGTTTTATGTTTCATATTCTGGGGACCATTGGAATGCATCCTTTTAGCAGTGATGTCCTTGGATCATTATATTGCCATCTGCAAGCCCTTGAGGTACCCGGCCATCATAATCAATGACTGTGTAAGCTTCTAGTCACTATGGCTTGGCTGAGTGGTTTGGCTAACTCCTTGCTTCAGTCATCCCTCACTGTCCAACTGCCACTCTATGGTAACAACAAGGTAAACAACTTCCTGTGTAAAGTCCCAGTGATAATCAAGATGTCATATGATGACACCACCATCAATGCAAGTTTGCTCTCCACTGTGGGGGCAGCCTACTCCATGATGCCTTGTCACTTATCCTTGTCTCCTACGGGTTCATTGTAGCTACCGTGCTCAGGATTCAGTCCTCAGAGGAAAAGAAGAAGGCTTTTAACACCGGTGAGACTCATGTTACTGTCGTATCTCTCTTCTACGGACCAGTAATTATTATGTGTGTGCAACGCTCTGCTGTTAACTTCCAGGAAAAGAACAAACTCATGCCCCTATTCTACAGCTTAGTGACTCCTATGCTTAACCCTTTTATCTATACTTTGAGGAAAAAGAACATGAAAGTGGCAATGAGAAGGATCTTTGTCTCTTTGTGTGATTGGCAAACAGAACAAACATGACCATTTTTTACTCACATGCTCCATATATGGCTTAGAATATATCCTGTTCTAAAACTACTCCTGATTTGCCTTCCTCCAAAGTTGGAAGTACTTGTCCTAACAATATTTATGTTCTTATGATTTATCACATTGCTATGATTTATTCTTGGTTTGATATCTTTTCAACTGAAAATCCTAATCCTCAATTTGTCAGCAATTTGTCCAAGTGGAGACCATGTCGTTCAGTTCCTCTGTATCCATGTAGAGATTCTACTGTAGGAATTCAAAAGAGTGGGATATAAATAAATGTTTATTGACTGAATCACTCACAGTCAGACAAAAAAATCAAATCCTATCATTTTTCATTTTTAAAAAGTACAAATAACATAAACTGCACTTTATCTTCTTCCTATTAAGACTATGATTTAAGGGCTCCTCTTTCAGTTGCTAATCAACTCTTTTTGTGAATTACCAGCAAGTTCAAATGAGTTTAAACACCCATTCTTTAATCAACTCTACCAACCACACATCCACTGGTTGACCCTTAGTAAATGAGATAATTCAAAAACAATAGTTGACTCTTTCTTCCCAATCATCTCAATAGGATTCCTTCCTTTTGAAGCATTTGGCTGAAGAAGGCAATTCTAGTTCTCAAAGGGAAAAGTTGAGGATTAAAATCCTGATAAACTTCCTATGACGTCTCCTACCACAGAGAGTCACTCAGTGTTATTCAGGATATAAACTGCCTAAGAGGAAAATGAGGTGTGTTTAGTCAAAGAATGAAATAGTCCAGTCATTTAGGAATCAGAGCATTAGGTGCTAAGTGAAAGGAAAATAGATAAATAAAGTAGAAGAAAATATGAGGAGAAGTATTTTAAAAGTCGGTTATAAGACCATAAGCTTGAAATAGAGGAGATAAAAAAGAAAGTTTGATGATGTGGGGAGGATGGGAAGATTTTGTTGATTTTATCTGCAATGTGGACTCTTCTCAATATAAATCTGTCTTTTTCTCACACTTCTCTGCTCCTTATCCTTCCAAAACTCTTCATCTTCCAACTTATATGTAAGGTAAATATGTTATTCATTTTCTAAACAGTGAGAGCATCAGAAAGCTTGAATAAAGTGATGAATGAACTAGGCCTAACATTCATCTACAGAGCATTGCACCCTAATACAGCAGGATTAACATTCTTTTCAAGTGCTCATGGATCCTTCTCCAAGATCGATGATATTTTTGGGTCACAAGAAAAGTCTCATAAATTTAAAAGAATGAAAATATACAAACCACATTCTCTGCTCATAAAAGAATGAAGCTTGAAATGAATAATGGTCAGAAAAAGGGAAAATTCATAAATATATGGATATTAAACAACAAACTCTTAAATAATGATTGGAGTCAAAGAAGAAATTGCAAGAAAATCAAAAGCAAATTAATTCTAAACCAAAAACAAAAGAATAAGCTATCAAGATATACTTTTAACCAAGGGATAAAGCCTTATACAGTGTAAATTTCAAGATATTTCTAAAAGAAAATTGTTTTTAAACCAAGCCAAGGCAAATAAATAGTAAATATCAGAGCAGTAATAGATGAAATCAAGAACAAACAAACAAACAAACAAAATCAATAGAATCAACAAAACCAAAATTTGTTTCTTTGAGAAGATCAACAAAATCCAGAAAATCAAATCCTATCATTTTTCATTTTTAAAAACTACAAGTAACATAGACTGCACTTTATCTTCATCGTCTCCTCACCAGGTGACTTGGGTGAGTCCATTGAGCTGTAGAGTAGGAGTGGCAGCTCCACTGAGATTCCAGGCATAGCTGGCACACGGGCAGGCCAAAGTCTCCAGTCTCTGGAAGTACACCTACAAATTCCAGTATCACATATAGGTTTGATTAGAAGGGACTGATGGACAATGTGCAGGGAACACTTATTTGAGTCCAACTCTGTCACTCTCAGGAACACAGATTCCAAAGCAGTGCCCACTGATAAGGCATCAATCTCTGGAGCTATCACCTCCCCCCTTATAGGACCTGGGTGTCTCCAGAGCCCTCAGGAGCTCCTCTGTGTGGAGTGATATCCATTTTGATGTTCTATGAGATCCTACTGAGGTGTGCTTAAGCATTATGTCTGGGATGACCTCCTGACTCTTTTTGAAGTCCCTTAGCCACATGAACTAATTTGTCTTTACCTTTCCCCCTTTTTATTCAAGGTCTCTTACCAGTCATTTGACAGTTGGCACTTGGTATTGCTAGTCTAGCTAAAGGTTTCTTCCTATTAAGACTATGATTTAAGGGCTCCTCTTTCAGTTGCTAATCAACTCTTTTTGTGAATTATCAGCAAGTTCAAATAAGTTTAAACACCCATTCTTTAATCAACTCTCCCAACCACACATCCACTGGCTGACCCTTAGTAAATGAGATAATTCAAAAACAATAGTTGACTCTTTCTTCCCAATCATCTCAATAGGATTCCTTCCTTTTGAAGTATTTGGCTGAAGATGGCAATTCTAGTTCTCAAAGGGAAAATTTGAGGATTAAAATCCTGATAAACTTCCTATGACGTCTCCTACCACAGAGAGTCACTCAGTGTTTTTCAGGATCATTGACATGAAGTGGCAAGATACTTTCTTTTCTTATTTGAGAGAGATATCTTAAAAAGGTCATTAATTATTAAAATAATTAACAGTTTACAATATTTTTACAAACATCTCATTTGAAACAGATTTTACCACTATAGGAGAAAAATGTGACTCACTCACGATGATGGACAACGGCCACCCCAGGGAATGGAGAGAGTCTGCAACTGCAGGCAGGATAATCCCATCCATTGTAATGATAGTAGTTTAAGCAATAATTTAACTGCCATTGGGTGTAATACTGCTGCACCTAGTAGGATTAATTTGACTAATTTCATTGAAATATTTGATAATGCTGATATTGATGGACAAATGAACTGCAAAATTGAATTGAAAGCTCCACATGAGTTCTCACTCCTTACAGCCCTGGGGAGCATTTTTGTTTGGGGCTTTGTTTACTGTGGTTGTTAGTGAAATCTGCCTAAGACCTGCATAAATGTAACCTACAGAATGACCTCCCAATTCACTTTGAAATCTCTTAGCCATAAAAATTCTTTTTAAATAATATTTCTTTCTTTTGGACATGGCTTTTTCTAAATGTATTGCTGGTTAGTGCTTGGCAATAATCCCTCAGATCCAGGGAGGCTCATTTCCGGGAGTCATATCCCACATCACAGGAAAGGTAATGAGTTTATTTGTTGAGTTTTGCTTAGAGAGAAGCCACATTTGAGTAACAACAAGGTTTCCTTCAGGAGGCTGTAACTGTAAGATATTAGCTATAATTAAGCTAAGTTTCATTTTTCCAGTAATAAGGATTATAGATGAAATGAAATCAATTAGGGCCTGACTGTGTGGATAGAGAAGATAATTGAATATGCTTCAAGGGAACTTCAACTTTTAAATGTCAAGCATAAAGTACAAGTATTAAAATCAAGGGCTAGACATATTGGCCTCTTTTCTTTTATTAGGCATTGCACACATTACAGGGAAAACATGAGAAAGTGAATTATCATCTTCTGCTTTAGCCTGTCTCACTGCTGCCATAAATCCTACATCAGATTTTTTTCTCACATAATTATTTTTAATTTTTCCTTTAGGCCTTTTCTTAACCACAGGAAAAGTAAATTCATCATCATGATATCTAGCTGCAGCATCCTCTAATTATTGCTCAAATTCAGGAGGCAAAAGTTTATCAGAATCTGCATTTGATTTTTCAGAATCTGAGTCAGAACTTTCCTTTTCTAACAGTATAGGAGCTGACGCCCTGTGGAATAATTTCTCTTCATTAATCTCCTTCTGAAGAGCAGGAGAGGGAGGAGCAGATTTTACTTCTCTAGCTAAAAATATAGCCTCATGAGTGGGATCAAGGCAGTTTTTAAGCATGTTCCATAAAGGAAAGGCATTATGAGGAACTTGTTCAGGCCCCTCTTTCTTATAATATTCCTTCATTTCTTTACCTACTTTTTGCCAAGTGGCAAGGTCAAGAGTTCCT
>JAQZBX010011100.1:0-43317 GCA_029593785.1 Cabassous unicinctus | reverse complement strand
AAAACCTTTCCTTTTTGCTTTATTTTCCTTATTTTACTCACTAAAACCCAGTTCAAAACCTACAGAGGGCAGGTTGTAAGGTGATTGATGAACACAAGCAACATGAGAAGATCCTTAGGGGTCTAAGAGAGAAGGCTGTTTTTCTGCATTTATTTTTGTTTTTTGTTTTTATTTTCTTCTGTCTCCTTTTTTTAAATGAGTCATTGCTGTCTTATTTCTTGCTTGTTGTGAATCCTCTTCCTTTGTTTCCCTGGTTGTTTGTTTTTCTTTTTTACATTTGTCTACTGATTTACTCTACCTACACTATTTCTTTTCTCTTCTTCATCTTTATGTCTTTTGTTTTCTGTTGTTGCTCTTTCAATCCACCTCTTTTATTTGGTCTCCAATTTTTCTTGTTTATATATCTCTCTCCTTTTTTTCTCTGTTTACTTTTTCCTTTCTTTCTTTTCTTTTTTCTTTTCCGCACTTCTCACCATTCCAGCCTTTTAATTCATTCTATATATTTTTCTCTATTCTGTCTCTTGTTTCATTGTTTCTATTCCACTTTTCTAATCTTATTCCTCTGTGCTTCTTACTTGTGTTAAATTTTCAATTTCCTAGGTCTTGTAGAGTTCCTTTCCTAACTTTCACTATTATTATTACTATTATTCTTTTTCTCTTCCTATTACTTTCCTTTTCTCTGGTCCTAATTTTTTTTCTTTGAAAGGAGCATAAACAACAACAAGGAAATAGAATAAGAGGAATGAAGTGTCAAAGTGAAAGCTTACCACACACACAAAAACAACAACAAAATAAAACTATAGAATAGAGAGAAGCTAGTCAACTGAATAAACCCATCAAGATAAACAGATGCCTAGATACCAACCAAAAATTACAAGCCATACTAAGAAACAGGAAGACATGGTTGAGTCCAATGAACAAACTAAAAACCAGGAGGAGATGCAGAACATGGAACAACTAATCAGAGATGTCTAAACAAATATCATGAATCAACTTAATGAAGGGAAGGAAGAGATTAAGGATATTAAGAAGACACTGGGAGAACATACATAAAAAGATAATGGATATGATGGTGATGAGTGGCACAATCCAAGAAATAAAAAATACAATGGAAGTACACAACAGCAGATTTGAACAGGCAGAAGAAAGAATTAGCGATGTGGAAGACAGTACATCTGAAATCAAACAGATAATAGAACAGATAGATAAAAAGATAGAAAAAGTCCAGTAGGGACTCAGGGGCTTGAACAACAAAATGACATGAACAAACATACACATTATAGGCATCCCAGAGGAAGAAGAGAAGGGAAAGGGGACAGACAGAGTGCTGGAGGAAATAATGGCTGAAAAATTCCTAACCCTATTGAAGGAGATGGATGTACATATCCAAGAAGCACAGTGCACCCCAAATAGTATAAATCCCAACAGGCCTACTCCAAGGCATATACTTGTCAAATTGTCCAATGCTCAAGACAAAGAGAGAATACTGAAAGCAGCAAGAGAAAAGAGAACCATCACATACAAGGGAAGCTCAATAAGATTAAGTGTCAATTTCTCATCTGAAACAATGGAGGCAAGAAGGAAGTGGTATGACATAGTTAAGGTGCTAAAGGAAAAAGCTTCCAGCCAAGAATTATCTATCCAGCAAAAACTAGCATTTAAAAATGAGGGAGAATTCAAAATATTCCAGACAAACAGAAACTAAGAGAGTATGTTAATAAGAAACCTGCCCTTCAAGAAATACTAAAGAGAATTCTGCAGGTTGAAAGGAAAAAACAGGAGAGAGAGAGTTGGAGGAGAGTGTAATAACAACTAAAAAGACAAAAAGAGTAATAAAAACAATATATGACATACATAAATGCAAAGAAAATATGGCTAATCTAAGTAATTCCATGACAATAATAACATTGAATGTTAATGGACTAAACTCACCAGGCAAGAGACACAGACTGGCAGAATGGATAAGGAAATATGACCCACCTATATGCTGTCTACAAGAAACCCACCTTAGACCCCAGGGATTCAAGAAGGCAGAAAGTGAATGGTTAGAAAACAATTTTACAAGCAAACAATAACCAAAAAAGGGCAGGAGTAGCTATACTAATATCAGACAAAATAGACTTTAAATGCAAAACTATTGTAAGAGACAAAGTTGGACACTATATATATTAATAAAAGGAATAACTTTTCAAGAAGAAAGAACAATCATAAACATGTATGCACCTAACCAGGGTGCCTCAAAATACATGAGGCAAACACTGGAAAAATTAAGTGGAAAAATAGATGCCTCTAAAATTATAGTGGGGGACTTTAATACACCATTATCACCATTAGACAGAACATCTCAACAGAGAATCAATAAAGAAACAAAGACTTTGAATAATACATTAGACGATCTGGACCTAATAGACATATACAGAACACTACACCTAAGTACAGTGGGATATACATTCTTATCGAGTGTACATGGATCATTCTCCAAGATAGACCACCTGCTAGGCCACAGAACAACTCTCAATGAATTCAGAAAGATTGAAATTATACAAAGTAATTTCTCTGATCACAATGGAATGAAGCTGGAAATCTATGACAAGATGGAAGTGTCATGACAGGGATATAGTGATAATATTGGGTTGCGTGGTGCAGGTTTGACAGGGGGCAGGGTGGGGAGGATGGGGAGGGTGGGTTGGACTGCCCATAGAACTGGAGGGAGGGTTGGGGGAGGCAGCAGGTGAACACTGGGGATTGCCAGGTACGTGATTGAAACTACAATGTTGGAAATGCTGTTTTGGCAATATGGCAAGAGAGGGTTGCTGGTTTGGGATGTTGGATGTGGGGGGCATTCAGGACATGGCGCACCTGGGTCAGGCTTCTAGGGAATGTGTGAGTGTTCATCTTGCCATAGTGTGTTATATCAGTGGGTGGAGACCCACATTATGAGCAGCAAGGTGGTGGACTCCTATCCTGGGGAGGCCTGCTATGTTCTCAAATAGAGGGGCAGGAGTCTCTCAAGAGGATGGGTGGTACCTAATAGGAGACAGCAGACCAGTGTGTTGAGCCCACAGTGTTGTTGCAAGTAACTATGACTTTTTTCCTTCAAGGGGTGAAGCCTGGTGGTTGCCATGAGTCCCAAGGGGAGGGGGAGGGAGGAATAGAATAGATGGAATAGGGGGCATTTGGGGGAAGATGGAAGTGTTCTACATGACCTTGCTATGATGGATACAGGCCATGTTGAATTGCATCCAAGTTTTTAAAAGTGTAAAAATGTAAACCATAATGTAAACCATTTACCATGGTTGGTAGCTATGATTCAATATTTGTACATCAGTTGTAACAAACATACCATCCACATATAAAATGTTATTAATAGGGGAAAGGGGAAAGGGGGGACGATGTTGGTTATACAGGAGTCCCCTGTATTCAGTACATAACTTTTTTGTAACCTAAAACTTCTTTGAGGACAAAATGAAAAAAAGGTTTTTTTAAATTTAAAATAAACAGAAGACAATGTTACTGTACATATAGGACAACAGATCTTACAGTGATGAAAGGGAAAATGTCAAAAAAACTTTTAAAATATTTTTTCATTATCTTTATTATCCCAAATTTTTATTTTTTATTTTTTTTTAAATTTTTGTATTTTATTTATTTTTAAAACTATCATTATTATTTCATTTTCTTATTAATCATATTTGGCTATTTTATTGGCTTCAGTTTTGAAGAAGTTTTGGATCACAGAAGGGTTACAACTGTGGCAGGGGAGGATCATTGGTGCGGGTTGTCAGAGATGGGGGATACATGGGAGGAAGCTCACCTGGTCATACATATAAGGCATATAAATGTGTTCAAATGTTCATGGGCCATTGTCATGGTGGGTGGAGATTCACACAGTAACCAAAGGAATATCAAATTCTCATCCTGGGGAGCTCTGCCACATTCTCTAATAGATCAGCAAGAATCCCGAGTACAGGGGCAATGACTAGTGAAGGAGGATGGTCCATTGACAGGCCATTGATACTGATGACTGTGCATATGAACCTTTACTCTTGAAATTGAAACTTAACCTAGTATTATAGGGTGCCTAAGAGTTGCCTCCTGGGAGCCTCCTTGTTGCTCAAATGTGGCCTCTCTCTAACCTGAACTTAGGATATAAATGTATTACCTTCCCCCCAGCATAGAACATGATTCCCAGGGATGAGCCTCCCTGGCACTGATGGATTACTACCAAGCACCAAATAGCAATGCAACTGGAAAAAGACCTTGACCAAAAGGTGGAAAAGGTAAAGATAAATGAGTTTATACGGCTAAGAGACTTCAAAGTAAGTCGGGAGGTCATTCCAGAGGTAACTCTTATGCACATCTCAGCAGGATCTCTTTAACTGACAAAGCAGATATTACCCCAAATAGTGGGGCTCCTGAGAGCTCTGGAAACATCCAGATACTATAGTCAGGGGAGATAACTCAGGAGTTTGGTGCTTTGCCAGTGGGCCCTACTTTGGAATTTATGCTCCCCAGAGTGACAGAGTTGGACTCAGTTGTGGTTTCCCTACACATGGCTCTTCTACACATGTGCCAGCTGGGCTCTGAATCTCAACAGAGTTGCAACACCTACTTTCCAATTCATTGGTCTCACCCAGGACAACTAACATGGAGGTGATGATGGACAACTACCATACCAAGGAACCGAGAGTCTACAACTGCAAGCAAAAGAGTCCCATCCATTGGCCCTATGGGATCACAGCCCCCTTTCAATTAGAGGTGGAGTGGACATCACCGTACCAGAATCCTCAGGATTGGGGAATGAACTATGGACCAAAGTAGACTTACTGGTATTCTACAATAGACTTATTCTGATTCTAGCAATGGAAGAAATTATATCATTGATGTGGAGGCAGTGGCCACTGGAGGTTCTGAGGGCAGGGAGATGGAAAAACAGGTGTAATACAGGGGTATTTTCGGGACTTGGGAATTGTCCTGAATGACATTGCAATGACAGATACAGGCCATTATACATTTTGCCATAAGCTACAGAATTGGGTGGGAGAAAGTGTAATTACAATGAAGACTTTAATCCATGCTTGGTGGTAATGCTCCAAAATGTGTTCATCAATTGCAATGAATGTTCCTCACTAATGAAGGATGTTGTTAATGTGGGAAAACTAATGAAATGAAATTAATAGGGAGCTGGGCATATGGGAATCCCCTATATTTTATGTGATGTTTGTATAATCTAAGTATTTTTTTAAAAATAAAATTTTAAAAAAGTAATGATAAGTCTAAGTTTTTGGACATGCAATGTATAAAGATATAAGTGGTAACAAGTTCAAGAAAAAATGGTTGGGAGACAGAGGTGATAGGAAAGTATATGTGTATTCTATTGAAGTTAAATTGGTATCAAACCAAATACGATTGTCATATATTTAGGATGTTAAATTTTAACCCCATCATAACCAAAAAGAAAATAGAAGAAAATTATATCCTGTTAGAAATGAGAAGGCACTCAATATGGAACAACACACACAAAAAAACAAAAAATTATAAAACTAGGCTTTAACAGACATGAGGGACAAAAAAGGCATAAGACTTACAAAGGCTAAATAGCAAAATGACAGAAGAAAGACCTGTATTATCAGTAGTGACTTTAAATATAAATGTATTAAACTGTCCAGTCAAAAGGCAGAGATTGGCAAAATGGATTGAAAAGCATGACTCAAGTATATGCTGCCTGCAAGAGACTCACTTTAAGTCAAGGATAAAAGTAGGTTGAGGGTGAAAGGATGGAACAATAAAAATAAAACATACCATGAAAGTGGAAACCAAAAGAGAGCTGGGTTGGCTATACTAATATCAGATAAAATAGTCTTTATGTCAAAAACAGTTATGAGGGACAAAGATGGCCATTACATATTGATAAAGGGGACAAGTCAAAAGGAAGATATAACAATTATAAATATATATGCACCTAACAGCAGAGCCCCAAAATATATGAAGCAAATACTGACAGATTTGAAGAGAGAAATTAACAGTTCTACACTAATAGTAGGAGACCTTAACATACCACTCTCAATAATGGATATGACATCTACTCAGAAGTTCAGTCAGGAAGTATGGAGTTCAATGATACACTAAACCAACTAGACCTAACAGAAATATGCATATATTCTGCATAAACCCAACAAAAACAGAATACATATTCTTCTCAAGTGCATACGGATCATTCTCCAGGATAAACCACAAGTTGGGTCACAAAACAAGTATCAATAAATTTAAAAATATTGAAATCATACAGTATATATATATTCTCCAACCACAATGGAATGAAGCTTGAAATCAGTAACAGAAGGAGAAATGGAAAATTCACAAATATGTGAAAATTAAGCAATATATTTTTAAATAAACAATGACCTAAAGAGGAAATCAGAAGCAAAATTAGGAAATATCTTAAGGCAAATGAAAATGAAAATACAACATACCAAAACTTATGGGATGCAGTTAAGGCAGTGATTAGAGGGAAATTTGTAACTCTAAAAGCTTACATTGAAAAAGAAAAAAAAAAAGACTTCAAATTAGACCTAATCTCAAAACTGGAAGAACTAGAAAAAGAAAAGCAAACTAAACCCAAAGTGAGCAGAGGGAAGGAAATAATAAAAGTTAGAGCAAAGAAAAATGAAATAGAAAACAAAAACCAAAAGTTGTTTCCTTGAAAAAAATCAATAAAATCGACAAATCTTTAGCTAGATTGAGACCAAGAAACAAAGAGAATATACAAATAACGAATACCAGAAATGAAAAAGGGGACATTACTACCGACCTGGCTGAAATAAAAAGGGCAATAAGAGGATACTATGAACAACTGTATGCCAATGAATTAGATATCTAACCTAGATGAAATGGACTAATTCTTAGAAACACACAAACTACCTTCATTGATTAGAGAAGAAACAGAAGATCTCAATAAACCAATTACTAATAAAGAGATTGAACCAGTCATCAAAATCCCCCCAAAAAAGAAAAGCCCAGGAACAGATGCCTTCACAGGGGAATTCTACCAAACATTCTAAGAAGACAAAACTCCAATTCTGCTCGACTCTTCCAAAAAATTGAATAGGAAGGAACATTCCCTAACTCATTCTACAAGGCCAACATCACCCTCATACCAAAGCCAGATAAAGATACCACAAGAAAAGAAAATTACAAACCACTATCTCTTATGAATATAGATGCAAAAATCCTCAACAAAATTCTACCAAATCAAATTCAACAGCACCTTAAAAGAATTATACAGCATGATCAAGTGGGATTTATCCTTGCTATGCAAGACTGGTTCAACATAAGAAAATCAATTAATATGATACATCACATTAACAGAATAAAGGGGAAAAAACACCACTTGACCATCTCAATTGATGCAGAAAAGGCATGTGACAAAATACAGAACCCTTTCTAGATAAAAAAATAAAAAAAAATAAATCTCTTAGAACACTAGGAATAGAAGAAAACTTCCTCAACATGATAAAAGGCATATATAAAATCCCACAGCTAACATCCTACTGGATGGTGAAAGACCGAAATCTTTCTAAGATCAGGAATAAGACAAGGATGTCAATGGTCACTGCTGTTACTCAATATTATATTGGGAGTTCTAGCCAGAGTAATTGGGCAAGAAAAAGAAATAAAAGGCATCCAATTTGGAAAGGAAGAAGTAAAACTTTCCCTATTTGCAGATGATATGATCCTATATACAGAAAATCCTGAAAAATCCACAACAAAGCTCCTAGAGCTAATAAATTCAGCAAAGTCATGGGGTACAAGATCAACACCCAAAAATCAGTAATGTTTCTATATATAAGCAATGAACAATTGGAAAAAGAAATCAAGAAATAAAATTCCAATCACAAAGGCAACTAAAAGAATCAAATATCTAGGAATAAATCTAACCAAGGATGTAAAGGACTTATACTCAGAAAAACTACAAAACATTGCTGAAAGAAATTAAATAAGACCTAAATAAATGGAAGAATATTCCATGTTCATGGATTGGAAAACGAAACGTTAAGATGTCAACACTTCTCAAAGCAATTTATAGATTAAATGCAATCCCAATCAAAATTTCAATAACTTTCTTTGCAGAAATGGAAATGCAAATCATCAAATTTATATAGAAGGGTAAGGGACCCCGAACACCTAAAACCATATTAAAAAGAAGAATGAAGTTGGAAGACTCACACTTCCCGATCTTAAAACTTAATACAAAGCCCCAGTAATGAAAGCAGCACGGTACTAGCATAAGGACAGATGTATAATCAAATGGAATAGAATTGAGAGCTCAGAAATCAACCCTCCTATTTATGGCAACTGATTTTTGACAAGGTGGCAAAGACCACTCAATTGGGAAATAATAGTCTCTTCAGCAAATCGTGCTGGGAAAACTGGATCTCCATTTGGGAAAAAACCAAAAAGGAGGACACTTACCTCACACCATATGCTAAAATCAACTCAAAATGGATCAAAGACCTTAATATAAGAGCTGGAATTATCATACTCCTAGAAGAAAACATAGGGAAGCATCTTAAGGACCTTGTGCTTGGCAATGGTTTCTCAAACTTTACACCCAAAGCATAAGCAACAAAAGAAAAAATAGATAAATGGGAATTCATCAAAATTAAACACTTTTTTTCCTCAAAGGACTTAATCATGAAAGTAAAATGACAGCATACACAATGGGAGAAAATATTTTGAAACCATGTATCCAATATATGTGATATAAAATATATATCCAGAATATATAAAGAAATCCTTCAATGTAACAACAAAAAGACAAACAACCCAATTAAAAAATGGGTAAAATACTTGAACAGATTTCTCTCCAAAGAAGATATCCAAATGGCCAGAAAGCACATGAAAAGTTGCTCAACATAATTAGCCATCAGGGAATGAAAATCAAAACCACAATGAGATACTATGGGTGTGAGCACCCATTAGAAAGGCTGATATTTTAAAAACCAGAAATGAACAAGTGTTGGAAAGAATGCAGAGAAACAGGACACTCATTCATTGCTGGTGGCAATTTAAGATATTGCAGCCACTGTGGAAGACAGTTTGGCAGTTCCTAAGGAAGCTAAGTATAGAGTTACCATATGATCCGGCAATGCCACTACTAGGTATATACCCAGAAGAACTGAATACAGGGTCTTGAACTGATATTTGCATAGTGATGTTCATTGTGAAATCCAGGGAACTACATTACACAGAGTGAGTTCTAAATTGAACCATGGACTTTAGTTAATAGTACAATTATAAATTTGTGCTATCATCAATTGTAACAAAGGTTCCACACCAATGCAAGGTGTTGGTGGTGGGGTGGTGTATGGGAATCCTGTATTTTATGCATGACTCTTCTGTAAACCCACAATTTCTCTAATAAAGATAAATCACACAAACAAAAAGGAAAAATAGACATATGAAATGGCATTTTCTGTCCCTTTGAACAAAGGCAGATAATTTGAAAGAATCCACAATTAAGATTCCAGGGCTCCCAAAGTTGGACAATAAAATGAATCTACTGGGGACTCCTGGAAAAGATAGGCACAGCACTAATAAGTGGGGAAGTTAAAGATTAAAATGATTATTTCAAAGAACTATGATGAACTTACACTTCTGGATGTCACATCTGTCCCTTGGAAATTCCTAGAGTTTTGACACAGAACAGGGATTATTTAAATGTTAACATATTGAAGAACTAAAGGCAAAAGCTCGATCTACTATGTCTAGCTTTTAACTGCCTGTGTGGACTGGCAAATGACACACCTTTTGAAACACCTTTTCACTTCTCTAAGCCTGATAAAATATGTTTCATTGTTCCTGTACATATAGGCATTTGTATACAGTCCAGAACTTCACTTCCTTGGGTCTGGGGCTTGCTCCCACTCAGGGAGTCACAGCACTATCACTGCCTGCTGGTTCAGCATTTATTTCTATTACTGATGATTTTCTCTGGGCAGTGTGAGCCCTCCCATAGCTGTGAGATTGCCTACAACCAGATTCCACTCAAAGATGGTCTCTGACGGGTGATCAGGTGTTAATGAATCATTAGTCCATGGCTGGCTTCCATACACAGCCCTCCTTACCGACTGGCCAGTGTGTCCCAAGCAGGTGCATAAGGGTTAAAAGGACATACACTGTGGAACTTCCCCCAAGAGGGAACACTCACATCCTCCGTATTTTTTTTTCACCAGTCATTTCTCATCATATTGATCTTCCACATTTATAATCAAATAACATATGAGGTGTTCATTTTATAACCATATATTTGCTTTTTTTTTTTCTTCCTCAGTCCATAAATGTTTTCCCAATTAGCTATATTATCTTTATCCCAATCCACACAACAGGACAGTTCTGCTTCAATTTTCTCTCCTTTTAACAACAAAAAGTTTATGGTGGGTATAATTGGAAGACTGGACCCTGTACTGATTGTCTTAATTCCATCAAGGAGGCATGTGATGGGGGTGGGACAGTACCATAAACAGAATTATTCCTGAGAAGTTAAATGGCCTGTTATGGAACAGGCTGTCCTGCTAAAGATTCAGAGTTAGTAAAGGTCCTGAGCTTAGGCTTACATAGTACATTCCATTGTTCCACTGTACCTATTTCTTGGAGATGATAGGCAAAATGGCAAGTCCATTCTATGAAGCCCATTTTTGAACCATATTGGTTATGAAATGGGCTCTCTGGTCAGATACTATGGAATCTGGGATGTCAACTTTGTAAAAACCCTAATGGTGGTTCTCATTGTGAATGTAACACCACTGAATTATATATTTAAATGTGGTAAAAAAAAAAAGGGGGGGGGTGGATTTTAGATTGTATATACTACTAGAATGAAAAATTAAAAACAAACCATAGAACAATACAACACAAACAGTGCACCCTAATGTAAACTATGAGCTATAGTCAATAGTACAATTAGAATAATATTCTTTCATCAATTGTAACAAAGGGACCACACTAAAGCAAAGTGTTAACAACAGGAAAAACTGTGTATGTGGAGGGGGGTGTGTATGGGAAATCTGCATTTTTCTTTAAACCTCGAACTTCTTTAATTGAAAAAAATTAAGTACATATTCAAAATATTTGGAAGATCAAGCATCGTAATTACTCTGACCAGATTTCCACTATTGTTCACTTGACACTGTATCAATGATGTCTTTTTTTTTTTTTCCCAATGATGTCTTTAAGAGGCATAGGCCTTGAAGCAGTTTGGGATTATTTTATGAATCCCAAAAAGAGAAAGATTATGTTTGTAATCTATTTGCACTTTGCAACGGTTTGGGATTATGCATGTTTGTAAGTATATATACTGGGGATAACTCAGTATTCAACAAAGGGTGCCATCCATGTCCCATACTCCAAAATATCACTCTGCCTGGCCTGCATGGTGTCTAAAACATCCACAAGATGGCCATTAATTGGGATTTAGGCATTCCATATTTAGAAACCTCACGCTGGAAAAAAGTTTAATTCATCAATACCCCCAACACCCAAACTCTTAAGATTTGATAGAGCGTCACAAGAGGCCCAAAAAAGTCTGAAGGATAAAGAAGGCTCATGAGGTGGAATGGATGGAAGTAGAATAGATAGGCCTAAGTTTCTGTTTAGTGTCCAGAAAAAGGAGGACATTAAAGGTAGAATTAACCTGCTCAGTATAGGTAAGTAAAAATGCTTTGTAAATAATGTAATACCATTATCATTAATGATGGATAACAATTAATGTGACATTTCAAGACTAAACTTTCAACATACTAATTCTCATAAAGGAAATGAGACTTTCTTCTAAGTTTTTTATGTCTCAGAAATTTAAATATACTTTAATCAAATAAATATTTACCTATTAACAACATCCCATTGTATGAAGTAGAATAATCTTTCAATTAAAATATTGCTTCAGCAGATTTTTCCTAATGGGAAAAAACGAGTTTATGTACAGCTGTTAAACCTTCACCAAAATGAGAAAAATTCACCAATTTCCAATTAACATTTTATGATTAAAGTAACATACAGGAAAACAAAAGGACTTACAAAGATACATTTATAGTTCCATTACTGTCATTTATTTCTGGAGCATGCAAAAAAACATTGCATAAGTACATTTACTGTGTTATCCATTTTAGTACTTATAGCTATCTTAATTTGGATATGTGAAATTTAGAAATAATGCATTTATTGCTGTTGCTGCACTATTTGAAGTGGAACTCCAGGTTACTTAGTTGTAATTAGGATTCAGACAAATATCCATGCTTCTAAACACTATGCAAAAACTATCAAAACTGGCAAAGACTGCTTAAGATACCCAAAACAGGACATAATCCTGTATTCAAACAAGGCTATGATTGCAATGAGGGAAAAGACCATGGGAACAATAGGTTTTTGCATTCTACATTGCTTGAATAAACCTTATGAGTTTAAGAAAGACCCTTAGGCTTTTAACAGTATTTACTCTTTTGGGGAGGGCAAAGGATAGCATAGCCTGCTGTGCTAAGAATAGCAGGCCAGCTCTCAGGAACCTGGCTAAAACTCTGGCTCTGCCCCAAGTGACCTTATAATAAACAATTATAATTCTACAAATCAGTTTAACATACATTATCCCTGGTACTTCTAGTTAATAGGCTGTATGATTCCCAGGAAACTGTGATTCTATGGTTAGAAAGAGCACATCAGATCATACTAGTGGTTCTCAAAGTGGGGTTCCTGGACCAGCAACATTAGTATCACCACCTGGGACCTGACCAGAAATGCAAATTCTGGGGACTGGGTGACAGCAACCTGTGCTTTTTAAGCCTTCCAGGTGATACAAATAGCCAATGAAACTTAGTTATACCCCTAATTAGGAGAGTTAGGAGAGTAATTTTTAAAAAAATTTCCAAAGCTATTTCTTCTTCTTGTTTTTTGTATCATCTCCCACCTATAAAGACTTTCTTTTCAGTCTTGCAAATGAATAATTAATAAAAGGCATATTCAGGTTTGTAACATAGGCTAAAGTAAGTACTTCATCAATGTAAAATATTTAAAAGTACGTGGGGGTTTTACAATGCTAATGTAAGATTTTTAGTTATTCTGCACATTATAGTAACTATAGTGCTTTTCATACATTAATTTTCAACTTCTAATTTAAGAATCAAGAAAAATTCATATATGGACATAGTGGTTCCATAATTTAGTTTCTGAAAAGAATTATAAATAGTTGTAATTGTAGTAAATTATATCATTGTTCTATATATAAAATAATTATAATTACAAATAAGTTATTAAATAAAAATACTTTATCTTGCACTAAAGTATCCCAATCTTTCCTAAACTAGGTCACTACACACTAAGAGGACTGATTCAACCTCCCAATCTATTTAGCCTATGTTTTGCTGAGATTAATAAGAATTAGGCTACTTATAGTAAAAGTCCCTCTTTACCAATTGTCTCATGTTGTTTTTAAATTCGGTCTCCATGATACCAAAGAGAATCTACACTGTGAGTGAAATGCTTTAAATAATACAAATAGAAAGAAAATCATTGATTTGGGAAATTCAAAAATCTGAAATGTATCTTTATGGATTTGTTTTAACAGGAACTTAGTTCTGCAAGCATTTGCAAAAGTCACTGAATTTGTTTTACTTTATTGAAGGAAAGGTCGCTCATGTAGCAGTACAGCTTAAACTTGGGAAGATGTCACTACAAGAAATGGTTTAAATCTGTTAGTCATATAGGATTCTGATAACAGTGTCGGCATGCTGTAAACAAATTCACTTCCATCAATCTAACAAGACAGCACAGCTCATGAAATGTCAAAAATAAGCTCAATACACAAATGCTCATTTAACACCAAATAGTGACTTCATTTTTAAAGCTTCTTAACAACTGTGTGACTGCAATGTCGAACTCTGGGTACACCCATGAAACACCATTTTAGAGAAAAACTCTGCCCACATATGTCTTTTATGAAATATATTGGTATACCTATACCATAAAAAAACTCAAGACTAGTAAATGAAGCATCTTTTACAAATTTTTACCAATGTGTTCAGATGTTGAATTTTTATAACCTCCTCACAAAGATTCTATAAACCAAATAATCTGAGCTTTTTGAAAAGGATGACGAAATGAACGCAACATTAGATATAGTTTTTATTCATTTAATTTGGTAAATATAGAATGTAATGGTTTTCAGGGCAAATTCTGGATTATTTCAGTCACAACCTCACAGTTAACATGATTCTGAAGAACAGACTTATCTTCATATTTACCCTCCCCAACACAAACACATCTATAGAACTCCATGTACATATACTAGTTTTCAACAACTCAGGACCACAATAATCTAGAATTTAGATTTTATACTCTGACACACTTCAGAATTACCCATTTGATGCAGGTTATTACCATAAGAGATAAAAATTCATGCAATGATACTGAGTTTTCTTTTACATAAATCCAACATTTGATAATTCAGTGCTATGTAAGTGCACTGAATATCTAAAATAAAACAAGTGCCAATTTTATTATGAATTAATAACACATTTATTGTCTTGAAACCAAACTGGCCCAAGTTATTTTTGTCTCTGAGTCAGCTCTCTAGAAACTCTTCTCTCTCAAATTTCCTGTTTAATAAAAACCAAGATATTTCATTTCTTCTTTGCAGTTAACAAGAGATGCAGTGGGCTCAAGGTAGGTATGTTCTTGATAATTCAGAGTCAGAAAGTACTTCTTCTTGAGCAGAAGGCTCATAATCTCCTGCATTTTCAGCCAACTCAATATCTAACTCATCATTACTTTCTGCACTATAATCAACTTCTTCAAGGAATCGAGGTTCATCTTCATCCAAAACATAAGTAGTAGGGCTGTAGCCAAAGCACAGAAAACATATAAGACTTCATTAGATTTAAAGTTCTAAAATTAGGTTATTTTGCCATACTGAATTAACTTTGATTTCAATATAATCTAAGCAGTTTGCATTAAATTTTAAATTGTTATCCAAATGAACAAGTTAAGAGATTTATAATAGTTGAAAGCTCCTTGTATTGACAATGAAGGGTAAAATACTAATTTTAACTATATTACAAGAGTGTCAATATATCTCCTATAATTAGAGAGCAAAAAAAGACTTTCTCATTAGGTTACTCCTTTGACAATTTCATCAATTTGCAGGCTACTAAGATTTCTTTCTGAAGTTCTAGTTTAATCACAAATCAGCAAAGAGATAATTTCAACAGGCTTTATAAGAAACTGTGGGTATTTAATTGGTTCCTTGAGAAATGCATTGAAACTACTTATTCTGTCTATAAAGTGATTATTGCCATAAAAACAGCCCATATACCTGTTCCCACAGTTTCCATAGGTCAAGAAAAAAAAAAAGAATGAACAAAACAACACACTATACCCAGATTAATTACTTCCCTTGGGGACATAGAATAAGATATTTGCTTAAAAGCACTAAGTGCTTCTAAATATTTCATTAAGTAGATAGTTTGGAATGAAGACAACCTTTCCACTAGCGTCTAACATATCCTATCCTCTTCAAAAATTAGTCTGATTTTCTCCCCATTTGTCAGATTTTAGACACACATGTACACATTACACACATGAAATCATATATAAGAAACACTAGAGCAACATTTAAATATCCCCATTTCACATAGCTGTGTGATTTTTTATACACCACCTGCTTCCAAAAAGGATTTCCAATAGCTGATATAATTAAAAGCTATAAAATCAGACAAAGAAAATGTACAAAAACCTATTAAAATGAACAGAAAAGCAGATGTCATTAGTCATCTATAATGAGAGAATTACTGCAACTAAATATTAAATTCAGTTCAGATATATGAAAAGTAAGGCAGGAAGGCAAAGTTAATGGATTATATGGTTCTAATTTTCCAAGAAGAGAAAGCAAAACTCATCTGGAGAGATTATCTTCTGTCCTAGAATTGCTTTAATCTTCCTCATTGATGAAAGGAGAAAATATCCTGCAAAAATCACCTTGATCTTGTATAACAACTTCCCCTTAAAGTTCAGAGCTTGCACTATGACAGAGAGGTCTTGATAAATGATGGTTATGTGAGACTTTACAACATTCTCAACACTCACAAAACCAAATTCACAGCTTTGAATTATGCAACTAAAATATTGAGCATGAATGTATTAGGTCTTTAGGGAAAAAAGTTAAATAAAAAGAAAAAATAATTTGTCTTTTGAAATGACTATACGATTTCTTTATGCCTTTCAAATTACAATGATCCATATTTCTACTCCCTGACCTTGGTGCTTCAAATTCTTAGAGAAGCCCCAGATGGCTCTTACAACAGATGAAAACCAGCTGAAGAAAGGAGTGGGGCAGAGAGAAGCTAAGGAGAAAAAAAGGGAGAAATGACCACTCTCTTGCCACATACGTGCTTATTTTCTTGCTGGAGGCTGTCATAAGAAGAAAATATGGTAATGGAACATGCAAAGGAGACAAATTTTGAGACAGATTTGCTCAAAAGCCATGCACTAGATTGGGGAAACTGACCCGGACCGTAGAAGCTGGCTCTGAAGAGATGGGGCATAGTGGCCACTGTGTAGATGCCCAGCAGCATCACAGGTCTCGCAACAGTAGAAAGAGTACAAAATCCATGCAGTGGGTGGGCGGGTGGGCAGACAGGCAGGCAAACATCATTCAGGAGAGCTATAGCCAGAAGAATTCCAGTCCCAGGGAAACTAGCATAAATTAAACTGGCTTCAGGGAGCCCAGCCCTTACACTGGGGTTGGAGCAAGGCTCTAGCTCTACGTGGGGAGCTGAATACTAGGACGTTAATCAATATGAACTAAGGCTTAAAGAAGAAGTCTAGTCTTATAAGTTGATTCAATCATGGAAACAGAAGAAATATGATTTAGGAACAATAAAGTTGCCCTGGATATAGGGCCAAATAAGCTCCTAGACAACAGGGAGATCCGAATGCTGGTGTCAGATTCTGACTGCATCTTTAAGACAAAGAGAAGGATGACCTAGAAGGGAAGCTCCTAGAAATGAAAAGAAATCTCATGACAAGGAATGTTCACAGCTCTAGGTCCAGATAATAATTTGATCCTGTCAGTTCCTGATCTTGGCTCATTCACAAAGCGACTGTGGTATGAATACCATTCATCTACTGGCTTCACCCTTTCTGACACGGAGGAGTGGACCTGTTTTACACATTTTCCACTCCTGTAACCCACACCACCTTGATATTTGACTTCTGTTTCTCCAGGTCCTAACAAAAGCACATTCCTAGCCTCAGCTCAAGAACATTATTAATAGGACAAAGGAGGATGAGGAAGTTAGCAGTGGGAAGAGAGGTTATGTGCAGAGGTGTAGGAGGGAGTGGGAGAAAGAAAGAGATCAGCGGATCCTGGTTTACGGAACTAGGTGAAGAATGAAATAGGGAAAAGGGAAAGGGCAGAAGATTACAATCCCTAACACTCCAGTGAAATCAGCCTTCATACTGCTATGTTCAATTGCCATTTTCCAGTCCATTTTTACTAGATCACTCTGCTGTACTTAACTGTGATGAAAATTCTGATACCCCTTTCTTCTGGTTTGCTTCATTCTTCTCTATTCTTTTGCAATGTTGTCCTTTCTCAATGCTCCTCAGCTTCTGTTTGTTCCTCAAACAGGCATTTCTAAAAATGCACTATTGGCCCACAGCTCTTCCCATATTATATGCATGCCCTCTTTGAGTGAACTCAGCTACTTTAATCTGTATTCTGATAATTTCCCAATTCAAATTCCTAGCCCTCACTTCTCCCTTGAATTTTTCCTGTATAGCAGCATGTTGAAAGAGAACTCATTGTTTTCCCCACCAAGCCTGCTCCTCTTCTGTGGTCTCAATAGTATTCATTCAGTGAGTCATCCAAACCAAAATTCTCAGTAACCAAGTCCTGCCAATCAATCTCCTAACCACTCATCTCACACATTGTATTACAAGCCTTCACTGACATTGTATACTCTCTTCTGTGCTCTACACATTCTACCCGATTATTTACGTATAAATAATCTATCTGTGTGCCTATCTCCTCAGTACTTAATCATAAACCCCTTATGGTCAGGAACTGTGACTTACCCATCTCATCACCTCCTGCCAGCTCCCAGAAGCACCTGACACATTATAGGCACTCAATAAAATTTGCTCAATTTCAACTCTAGTAGAAAACACGGGATTCACAAGAACATCAATTTTTATATTACCCCATCCCATTCATTTTACTTTCATGAAAAAAAGTTAAGGCACAAGACCAAACATAGCAATTCATCTTTATGTTTATTAATAATTCCAACATATGTTTAGAGCACTTTACAACTTATGAAATGTCTTCATATACATTAATTATCTCATGATTCTCACAATAACCTTCACTTAAAGAAATGACTTTATAAAGACTTAGTCCCTTTACAACAGCAGATAAAAATTCAAATATTGTTTTAAACACAAGAAAAAGTCTAATCAAGCATTTAATGATTTCTTATCATTATTATTTTTCTACCAATACTTCCTTGTTCCCCCTCATTTTCTTCACACAGATTTACTCCTTTTTCCATGTTTTTATTTCATTCGGCTTATATATATACTTTTCTGCCTTTACATCCTTCTACTCTGAATTTTAATATTTAGGGTAAAGATGACTAAACAAAAAACAATTCAATAAGAAACATTTCATGCTAAAAGAGAACAGCATTTTAGTCCAAAAACAAATCCTCCTCATGCTGCTTCAAGAAAAATATCAAAACCTTCATCCAAAGGGCCTTGTCACAGGGTGAATGTATTGAAATTCTCTGCTGTGTGATGTCATATGATGCAGAAAAGGTTTATAATCCCAACTGATTTCTAAAAAGAACAGAAAAAACTCTGCTTCATTCAGATTCAAAAAATTTTCTGACTACGCTCATGTCAAACTTATATTAAGCACTACATAAAATTAAACCTAAAAACTCACTGTCTCTCTCATACTTACATCATCCTACTTCCAGTAGAGCTGATTTTACATCCAAAAAACTGTTACCTGTATGTACATGCATGATGGAAAACAAACTAGATACAGAATTGGAGATTCTCGGTCTGTGCCTCCACTCCTCTACTTACCAGCCACATGTCCTTGAACAAGTCACTTAACTCTCTCCAAGCACCAGTTTTCTCATGTGCAAAGCAAAGTCAAAAATATCAGCCTCAGCTACCTCACTAAGTTGTCTGCCTCAAATGAGGTAATAAATGTGAAAACATTTTTTCAACTATTAAACTCTACAACAAATATAAAATGCTACAACAATGTTAAAATCTACCTTGTTAAAGTAAAAGTATATCAACCTTTCTTAGTTCCTGAAGAGTCCAGGCAATAGGCTGTCCCCTAAGTCAACAGGACTAAAAATTCTCCCTCTACCTTTGTAACTCGGAATCCTCCTTTAAACCTGCACTCTTATGCAACTGTGAGAATAGCCTATCTATTTGAAGACAGTATAAGATCTTATGGGGGAGAATTTTTTAAACTAATGAACAAATAGAAAAATATTCAATTGTCCAAATGATCAGCAATTTATGAATTGCTTATTATGTTTTTTGCATGTGTTGAAATGTCAGGTAGACTGTGAAAGGAAAAGTCTTCTTACCTACACACATACTAGATAATATTTTATTTATATAAATTATATAATTTGATTCCTATCTTTAAGAGGTAAATATATCATCTCCTAAATATCACAAAGTAAACAGAATTATCCACAGAAAATATAAATAACATTTTTTGTCAATATTAAGTGACTCCAGTACACACAGTCATACATACTACTAGTGTGCAGAATATCTAACAAGAGAAAATTTATCTATTTGAGAGAAAAAAAAGAAGCTGCTAATTTACTGACACTTTTGTTGAAAAGAAAATATAGCAAAGCTGCCTCTGGGAAACCATAATTAATTAAGTCACTAAATTCCAACTTACTTTGCTTTTGATCTAAAAACATTCCTAATACATAATGAAAATATTAAATGACAGATGCCTACCCAAATAATGCACAGGAGAACTTCCAAAACTGAAACCATTACATTTTAGTAATTGGTTTATATACTTGGAGGACACATAATAAAATGAAAAGAGCAGGGGATTTTCTGATTTAGACCTGGATCCAATTCCTGGTTCTGTCCAAAATTACTACCAGTATGACCCTGGGTAAATTAATCTCTCTGAGCCTCAGTTTGCACACATATGCAAAGGGTTGTTACAATATCATCTCTCTCTGATCATTCTTAATAGAACACTAGAAGCTGAGATTATAAAAACATAAATTCAGAGTAATGGTATGTGTGTAAGGGGTACCCAAGACCACCCCAGATTTAATGATCTGCTAGGAGGACTCCCAGGACTCAGCAGAGTTGTGTTCACAGCTATGCGTTATTACAGAAAAAGGATACAAATCAAAATCAGCTAAGGGAAACGCACATGGGGCAAAATCCAAAGGAGACCAAGGCCACTCAAGGGCAACTGTGAAGAGGCAGAAAAGTCATCAGAGATTTCAAAAATCTTAAAGGATTGGAGGAGAGTCAAAAACTGGAGTTCAGAGCTGCCAAGGCAACCAGAAGTTAATAAGCCAAGTGCCCTGAAAGGCAGATGCAGAGATGTAACCCCAATACTCAAGAGTGTTCCCCAGAGGTGTTGACAAATTCTTAAACTACATAATCAAAGAGGTTAAAAAGCAAAGCAGGAAGTAGCAAAACAAACAAAATAGAAAACAATAGAATTTTCTGAAAATCTTGTGTGCTAAGGAGACAAAAAATGGAGCTCAGCTGGGACAGAACAGGCTATTTAACAAATGGTGCTGGGAGAACTGGATACCCATATCCAAAAGAAAGAGGACCCCTATCTCACATCTTATACAAAAATTAATTCAAAATGGATCAAAGACCTAAACATAAAAGCGAGAACCATAAAACCCTAGAAGAAAATATAGGGAAACACCTTCAAGACCTTGTGGTAGGTGGCGGATTCTTAAACTTAACACCGAAAGCACGAGCAATGAAAGAAAAAATGGATAAATGGGACCTTCTCAAACTTAAACACTTTTGTGATTCAAAGGACTTTGTCAAGAAGGTGAAAAGGCAGCCCATTCAATGGAAGAAAATATTTAGAAACCACATTCCATATAAGTGTTTGATTTCCATGATATATAAAGAGACCATACAACTCAACAATCAAAGAGCAAGGAATCCAATTAAAAAATTGGCAAAAGACTTAAATAGACATTTCTCCCAAAAGGAAATACAAATGGTGAAAAAGTACATGAAAAATATTCAATATCACTAGTTATTAGATCAAAACAACGAGGTATCATCTCACATCTCACAGAATGGCCATTATTGAAAAAAACAGAAAACAATAAGTGCTGGAGAAGATGTGAAGAAATAGGAACACTCCTTCACTTTTGGTGGGAATGTAAAATGGTGCAGCCTTTGTGGAAGACAGTTTGGTGATTTCTCAGGAGGTTAAATATAGAACTGGCATATGATCCAGCAATTCCTCTACTAGGAATATACCCAGAAGAACTGAAAACAGTGACGCGAACAGACATTTGCACACCAATGTTCATAGCAGTGTTATTCATAGATGCCAAAAGATGGAAAGAGTCCAAATGTCCATCAACCAATGAATGGCTAAACAAAATGTGGTATATACATATGACGGAATACTATGCTGCTGTAACAAGAAATCAAATTAGGAGACATAGGATAATATGGATGAACCTTGAAGACATATGCTGAGTGAAATAAGCCAGACACAAAAGGACAAATATTGTATGGTCTCACAAAATATGAACTAGATAAAAAGAATAAACACATAGAGTTATAACCTAGAATATAGCAATTAGGAGATAGGATGAAGGCTGAGAAGGGGTACTGATGCTTAATGTAGGAAGAATTTTTAATTAGCTTGACTATAAATGTGTGGAAATGGATAGAGTTGATGGTAACACATTATAGAGAGTATAACACAGCTGGTTTATAAATGGGAATGTGGCTAAAAGGGGTAGTCTAGGAATGTAAATGGCAGTTGATAGAAAGCTAGAGAATAATCTAGGGACTGAATAACATAGTGAACCCAGAGGCGGATGAGGATTGTGGTTAATAGTACAAATGTAAAAATGTTCTTCTATGAACTAGAAAAAATGTACATCACTATTACAAGGTGGTAAGAATATGGAGATGCATGGGAAAATACAATGAATGCAGCTTATGGACTACAGTTACACAGCAATATTGTAATATTCTTGCATCAGTGTCAAAGAAGGTACTTTGTTACTTATAGGGGCTTATGGAAAAAAATATACCAAATATACCCTATAGAAATTAGTTAGTGGTAATAGTCTGATATTGTTCTCTCAAAATATGTAAGAAATGTATCACAACAATGTAACGTGTTGGTGAAGGGGTGTTATATGGGAATTCTGCACATTATGCATGATTGCTTTATAAATTCACAACTTCTCTAATAAAAATATATATATTAAAAATACATTAGAGGAATATAACAGCAAATTTGAAATAATAGAAGACAGAATTAGTGAAATCAAGGACAGAATACCTGAATCTGAAAAGACAAGAGAAAAGAATGGAAAAAAATGGAACACAGTCTCAGGGAACAAAATGGTAATGTGAAACCCACAAACACGTGCGTTATCAGTGTCCCAGATGGGAAAGAGAACAGAAAAGGGGCAGAAAGAATAGTTGAGGAAATTATGACCATAAAATTCCCAACTGACATAAATATCACTACCAAAGAAGGACAATACATCTCAAAAAGAATACATCTAAACAGACCTACTTTGACACCCACATTCAGAATGAAAAATACCAGAGATAAAGAGAGGATTCCAAAAGCAGCAAGAGAAAAGCAATGCATCACGTACAAGGGAACCTCAATAAGGATAAGTGCTTATTACTCATCAGAAACCATGGAAGCAAGAAGGCAGTGGTGTGATGAATTTAAGGTACTGAAAGAGCAAAACTGCCAGCCAAGAATTTTGTATCTGCCAAAACTGTTCTTAAAAAACGACGGTGAGGGGAGCGTATGTGGCTCAAGCAGTTGGGCACCTACCTCCCACATGGGAGGTCGCAGTTCAGTTCCTGGTACCTCCTAAAGAAGATGAGCAGACACAATGAGTAGACCCAATGAGCAGATGCAACAAGCTGACACAATGAGCATACGCAATGAGCAGGCGCAACAAGCTGACACAGTGAGCAGGGAGCGGATGTGGCTCAAGCAGTTGGGTACCCACCTCCCACATGGGAGGTCCTGGGTTCTGTTGCTGGTGCCTCCTAAAGAAGACAAGTGGACACAATGAGCAGACACAACAGCAGACAACGAGCAGACACAGTGAGCAGACAATGAGCGGAAACAATGAGCAGAGAGATGAGAGAGCCTTCTTAAGGGGGGGATGAGGGTGAGTTTAAAGTTTTCACAGACAAACAAAAACTGAGAAAGTATGTTACAAAAGGCCATACTTATAAGAGATAGTAAAGGGAGTGCTACAACCTGAAAGAAAAAAAACAAGGGCGAGAGACTTGGAGAAGAATGTAGAAATGAAAATTATTAGGAAGGGTAACTTAACTGGTAAAAAGACAGACAATAGTAAGATATGAAAAAGGAAAGCCAAATGATAAAATGGACGAAGTAAGTAATAACAGTAATAACACTGAATTTAATAGACTGAATTCCCCAATCAAAAGACATAGACTGATAGAATGGATAAAAAAAAGTGAGCCATCTATATGCTGTCTACAAGAGACTCATCTTAGACCCACAGATACAAGTAGGTTGAAAGTGAAAGGCTGAGAAAAGATATTCCACCCTTGCAGTAACAACAACAAAAAAATTTGGAGTAGCTATACTTATATTGGATAAAATAGACTTTAAAAGCAAAGCTGTCATTAGAGATAAGGAAGAACATTATATAATAATAAAAGGAATAATCCACCAGGAAGAAATAACAATTATAAATATCTATACTCCTAACTAGGGTGCCCCAAAATGCATGAGGCAAACAATGGGAAAACAGAAGGAAGAAATAAATGTCTCTACAATAATAGTTTGAGACTTCAATACACCACTCTCAGCATTGAACAGAACATCTAGAAAGAGGATAAATAAGGAAAACAAATAGATTGAATAATATGATAAATGAACAGACATTTATAGAGCATTACACCCCAAAACAGCAGGATCTACCTTCTTTTCAAGTGCTCATGGACCTTCTCCAGGTTAGACACATGTTGGGTCACAAGACAGGTCTCAATAAATTTAAAAAGATTGAAAGTATACAAAAAATAGTCTATGGTCATTATGGAATGAAGCTAGAAATCATTTAAAAAGGGAAAATTCACAAACATAGGGATATTAAACAACATACTCAAATAATCAGTGGGTCATAGAAAAAAACTGCAAGAGAAATAAGTAAATATCTTGAGACAAATGAAAATGAGAACACAACATATCAAAATCTATGGGACATAGCAAAGGCAGTCAGTGTTGAGAGGGAAATTTATAGGCCTCAAGAATTACATTAATAATAAGAAGAAAGAGCTAAAATCAAAGACCTAACTGCATACCTGGAGAACTATAAAAAGAACAGCAAACTAACCCCAAACCAAGCCAAAGGAAAGAAATAATAAAGATCAAAGAAGAAATAAATATAATTGAGAACAAAAAACCAATAGAATCAACAAAACCAAAAGATGGTTCTTTGAGAAGATCAACAAAATCAACAAGCCCTTTGCTAGAATGACAGAGCAAAAAAGAGAGAAGATGCAAATAAGTAAAACAGAAATGAGAGGTGGGACATCACAACAGACCCCACATAAATAAGAAAGCTCATAAGAGGATACTATGAACAACTGTATGCCAAAAAAAGTAGACAAAATGGAGAAATTCCAAGAAACACATGAAAAACCTACACTGACCCTAAAAGAAATAGAGTCACAAGTGAAATCACAAGTGAAGAGACTGAAACTCATCAAAAACCTCCCAAAGATGAAAAGCCCAGGACCAGATGGCTTCACAGATAAATTCTACCAATCACTCAAAAATGACCTAACACCAATCTTGCTCAAGCTATTCCAAAAAACTGAGCAGGAAGGAATACTACCAAACTCATTCTATGAAGCCAACATCACCCTAATACCAAAACCCAGTAAAGATACACAAAGAAAGGAAATTACAAACCTATTTTTCTAATGAATATAGATGCAAAAATCCTCAATAAAATACTTGCAAACCAAATCCAAAAGAACATTAAAAGAATTATACAACATGATCAAGTGGGTTTTATCCCAGGTATACAAGGGAGGTTCAACACAAAATCTATTTGTGTAATAAGCCACTTTAATAAATTGAAGAAGAAAAATTACATGATCCTCTCAATTGATACAGAAAAGGTATTTAAAAAAAATACAACATCTTTTCTTGATAAAAACATTCCAGAATATACGAAAAGAAAGAAACTTTCTCAACATGGTAAAGTGTATAAATGAAAAACCTAGAGCTAGCGCTGTACTCAATTGTGAATGACTGAAAGCTTTCCTGCTGAGATTGGGAACAAGACAAGGATGTCCACTATCACCACTGTTATTCAATATTGTGCTAGAAGTTCTACCTAGAGCAATTAGGCAAGAAAAAGAAATAAAAGGCACCCTCCAAATAGGAAAAGAAGAAGTAAAATTAGCTATTCGCTGATGATATGATCCTAAACCTAGAAAATCCAAAAAATCCACAATGAAGTTGCTAGAAGTAATAGATGTGTTCAGGAAAGTGGTGGGATACTGGATTAATATGCAAAAATCCTTGACACTTCTATATACTACTAATGAGCAATCTGAGGAGGAAGTCAGAAAAAATGCATGTTTGTAATCTCTATAGTAGTAACTAAAATAATAGCAAAAGAAAATTTAACAAGCTTCTAGAGACAAAAAGGAATAACAAAAAATATTTAATCTCAAAGAAAACTAGGAGGAAAAAAGGAACATAAAACTGGTGAGACCAACAGAAAGCAAATATAGTATCTATAAACTCTATTATATCAGTAATTCATTAAATGGAGATGGACTAAATACTCAAAATACAAAGGTGAAAGACTGGATTATGAAAAATACAATTATAAACTGCATATAAGATTTTCAGATCTTAAATGTAAGTACACAGAAGGGCTGAGAAGAAAAGGATGGGAAAATATATATTAGGCAAACACTAAATTAAAAAAAAGCTAGGATAGCTTTGATAGCATAAAATAAAATGGACTTTAAAGCAAGAGGTATTACCAAAGGAAGTGACATTTCAAAGTGATAAAGGGGTCAATCTACTAGAATGATATAATTCAAAAAATCTATGCATCTACTAATATGACTTTCAAATATATAAAGCAAAAATTAACAGAACTAAAAGGAAAAACAGACACATCCATAACCATGGAGGAACTTAAATACACCTCTTCTGAGTAACTGATAAAACAGACAAAAAAAATTTGATAGATAATGATATGAAGGATCTGAACCTGATTAAGAAACAATTCTATCAGAAATATATGGAGCACTGCACTCAACAATTGAAGAATATACATTCTTTCCAAATGTGAATGGAATATTTACTATGTATTTTTCCTTATTCTGATATGCTGTAATTCTTATTCTGAAGTGTCAAACAGACACTTGTGTGGAAGGAATAACTTCATTCTTCCAAGAGGCTACCAAGAAAAAAACATCAATATTTATAAATATATATATTCATTAAATTCCTTGTATAGGTGGATGTGGCTCAAGCAACTGAGTGCCCACCTCCACATGGTCGGCCCTGGGTTCAGTTCTCGGTGCCTTCTGAAAAAAATAAAAAGAAACAACAAGCAAAACAAACAAAAAAACCAACTCAGGGAAGCCAATGTGGCTCAGTGGTTGAACGCTGGCTTCCCACAAAAAAAAAAAAAAAAAAAGGAGGTCCCAGGTTCAATCCCCAGCACCTGGAACCTCAAAAAGAAAAAAAATTCCCTGTATAGTGTAGTCTCAGACACTAACAATTATTAACTTGATACCTATCTGGATCTCAATTATAAGGTTCATTTACTTCTCTCATGTGGTGGCTTGGAGTTATGTACCCTAGAAAAACATATTCTTAAACTTAATCCATTCCTGTAGGTGTGAATCCACTGTAAATAGGACCATTTGATGAGATTCCTTCAATTAAGGCGTGGCCCAACTGAATCAATATGGATCTTAATCCTACTACTGAAGGCCTTATAGAGAAAGCCACAGAGAGACTGTATGTTTTAGTTTGTTAGGCTGCTTAAAGCAATATACCATAAAGCGGTTCAGCTTGAGCAATGGAGATTTATTCACTTATGGTTAGAGTTGGTTAAAATATTCAAATCAAGTCATCTTCAAGGTGATGCTTTCTTCCTGAACACCGACTGCCAGCGATCCTTGGTTCCTCTACCACATGGTAAGGTACATGGTGGCATCTGCTGGTCTCTCCCTTTTCTTCTGGGTTACCCTGTTTTCAGCTTCTTGCTTTCATTGCTTTCTCTGTCTGAATTTCATTCTCTTATAAAGGACTCCAGTAAGAGGATTAAAATCCACCTTGGGCCATGCCTTTAAGTAACATCATCAAAAGGTCCTATTTACAATAGGCTTACACCCATAGGAATGGATTGGTTTTAAAAACATGATTTTCTGTGGGTACACACAGGTCCAAACCACCACAGAGTGCCATGGGAAGAAGCTGGAAGTCAACAGAACCCAGAGAAGCCAGAAGAGGTCATCATGTGCATAGCTATGTAAAAGAAAAGCCAAAGACCAAGGATCACCAGCAGCCAGCCCCCAACTGCCACAGTATTCTGGGAGAAAGCATCACTGTGACGATGCTTTAATTTTGGACCTCTTCTAGCCTCAAAACCAATACATTCCTATTGTTTAAGCCAACTCATTGCAAGGTATTTGTTTTAGCAGACAGGAAACTAAAATATCCTATGATAAGCTTCAAAGTCTTCATTATAATCAAATCTGGCCTGGAATCCTGAAGTGTTCACATTAGTCTCAAACTATTTTTATGGATGATTTCAACATCCAGCAAGAGATGCTCTTTACAATTAGTGTGGGAACAATAGCATTTCATCTACTTAGCACAAAGACAAATGGTTCATTTTTAGTTCTAAGCAGCTATTATTTCCAGTGCACCAGAAGTCATGATACAAACTTCAATTGCATGGCATGATTTATCTGCCTAGGAAATATTCCAATAGTAGTTACAGGTATGAGAATTTTCTACATTACTATGCACTAAATGACTCTCAGAAATACAAATCAGAGCAAGTATGTGCATCATTAAACAGGATGACCTTCTTTTAAGGTTAGCTTGATTAAATGGTAAAAACTACATTAAAAAAGAACACATTAATACTAGTAGGCTTTACTATATAGCTAGAAATTACATAAGATATTGATATACAAATAAATGATATCTATTATTTTAATTTTCACAGAAGAAAAAAGTTTCTACATACTTATATACAAACACTAGCTAGATGTAAAGAAAGGATGCATAATAGAGAGGTTAATACTTCATTCTAGTGTTAATGGTCTGTAGCAATCATTACCTTTGTACTACTTTAACAGTAACTTCTACCCAGTCTCTCTTGTAATGGTGGGGACAGGGGTGAAGACTTTAACCAAAGAATCTTATGATGCTAACTGGCCCACAGACCCATTCTCATTCCCTTACCTTGTTAGAAATGTACCCTAACTTTATCAAAACACATCGAATTAGATTTTTTAGAAGTATTAAGGTAAAATATAACTAATGTCAAGTATATTTTAAAGGCTTCCTCCAACTTCAGTACCATTTATTTATTAGTGGCAATAGGAACAATTTCTTATTACATTTTCTAATGTCCTTTCTGTATATAAAACTATACACTGGACCATTTCTTAAGATCTATTACTTTAAAAATGATTCCAAATCCTGGATCAAAATCATGGAGTGAGAAGCTTCAGGGCTCCAAACCCCCAGAGAAGCTTTGAACAACCAGCAAAAACTGGCAGAAAATCTTGCTCAATGTTCCAGGACACAGTTAAAGGATTTCTGTAAGAGGGCAGGCACTGAATCAAGTAAAAGGCAACTTAAAAGTGGTGGAGTTCCCTGGTTCCCTGGCTGGCCTCTCCTCCATTCCCTCACAGCCCATGTTCCCAGTGCAGGTCCCTGGATCCAGCTCCAGAAGGCTCAGAGTAATACTCATGAACACACTGGGACCCAATCTCCATCATGGTGGCCTGAGAGACTGAACCAGGTACTTGTCACAGACATGCTGTCCCAGAGCTTGCCCTGCATGCAGAAGGCAGATCACAGAGCTTGCCTAAAGAACACTATGGGAGAGCAGTCATGTTGTGGCTGTCTAGGGCAAGGGATTGCTGGCTGTAGGGCATGCAGTGCACAGGACCATGGGAAACTGTTTCCCAGGGAAGAGGGGATATTTGTAAATGTCTAAATAGGGGAATTCCTAGGACCAAATGTGCATTCCCAAGACAAGACATGCACAGAAGGGATCAGAGAGGCCCCTAAGCTTTAGCCTGGAGCTATTTTCTAAACTCTGTTTATCTAAGTTCTGAAGGAGACCACTCATAAAGGTTAATCTGCAAAGACTGGGGAAGACATATTCTTTTTTTTTTTTTTTTCTTTTTTTGTCACAGAAGAAAACAGGGGACAGGAGTAAATCTTTACAACCTTGAATCTGGTGATGGATTCTTAAATATGACATCAAAAGTACAAGCAACAAAAGAAAAAGTAAACTGCACTTCATCAACATTAAAGACTTTTGTGTATCCAAAGACACTATCAAGAAAGTGAAAAGATAATCTACAGAATGAGAGGAAATAGTTGCAAACCAAACCACAATGAAATACCACTTTACACCTACTAGGATGGCTATAATAAATTAAAAAAAAAAAAAAAAAAGGAAAACAGAAAACAAGTTTTGGTGAGGATGTGGAGAAATTAGAATCCTCGTGCATTGCTGGTGGGAATATAAAAAGGTTTAGCTGTTGCAGAAACAGTTTGGCAGTTCCTGAAAAAAGTTAAATATAGAATTACTGTAAGACCTGGCAATTCCAATCCTAGGTATATATCCCAAAGACAGAAAAATAGGTATTCAACAGATACTTGTACACAGATGATCATGGCAGTACTATTCACAAGAGCCAAAAGATGGAAACAAACCAAATATCCATTAATGGGTGAATGGATAAACAAAATGTGGTAAATCCATGCAGTGGAATATTGTTCAGCCATGAAAAGAAATGGCATTCTTACACATTCTACAACACTGAAAGTAAAAGAAGTAAAGAAGTCAGGCACAAAATGTCACTATACTATGATTCCATTTATTTGAAATATCCAGAATAGGTAAATCTATAGAGAAAGCAGATGTGGGTACCAGAGGTTGGGAGGAGGAAGGAATGGGGAGTGGCTGTTTAGTGTCTACAGGTTCTCCTTTGGGGGTGACTTTGGAAATAGATAAGAGAAGTGTTGCACAACATTGTGAATATATTAAATTCCACTGAATTCTATACTTTAAAATTATTAATCTTATGTTATGTGAATTTCACCTCAATTAATAAAAAAAACACCTAGGTTTACATACTATATGATTATTACAGTAATTAGGCTTAATCTAAACAAGTGCCTTTTAAATTACAATAAAATATTATGTAGAGGTTGATATTTTTCAACTTTGCTTTCCTCACTTTCCTTAAACGTTCTTGAATGTCAAACATTTTTTCCACATGCCAAACATACTGATATTTAGTCACCACTGCAATATCCTAATGAGAAGTTTTGTTAAATGTTTTGTCAGTCTCATTCTCAAACCCTTTAAATGAGGATCACTGACATTGTTTAATAGTTTAGGTGACAGGTAAATTGAAAATACTTTTTGTGAAGCACAATTATTATAGCTGTTAAGCACAAAATACTATCGTTCTACCAGCATTCCCATCTTTGACTTAAAAGAGAACACCCCCTAGGGAAAACATAATGCCCATTTAATGTTGCATCATATGAAATTTTCAGTATACAACAAACACAATTGGGTTAAATTAAAATGATTTATATGTGGTAATTTCTAATGGATGCCCTAGGAATAGAAAGCATTTAATTTTCAACCACAGGCTTCAATGAAAAGGATGTTCTTCAACTTTTGGATAAACAAAGTAGCTTTAACATAAGCATCTATTTCTGATTCCTCTTCAAATGCCACTAAAATGAAAGAAAAAGGATAACTTTTTTTAACAAGGATAAATCCACAAGAAAAATGAAAACTGGAAAAGAGAAAATAGCAAAGAAGAGATATCAAAAAAATGTTGGAAGACCCAAAGCAGACAGATGGAGGTAATGGGCTTAAATTCCAACTTCCTTCACATTGCTAAGTATCTACAGAAAAATGCTGCTTTGCATTAATAAAGTACTAGAAAAGTTCAGAAATTGGAAACACTGGTTATCTACCAAGAAAAGGTCTTTCTAGGTGGGACTGAAAACAGAAGAAATGGTTAAAAGGTGTTCAGGGAGATGAAAAGTAGTTTTCCATGTATAAGTCCTGTACATCCTTGGTTAGATTTATTCCTAGATACTAAAGACCATTTCTGGGACAGGCTATTCATTTAGGTCTAAGAGGAAGAAGTAAATCACCCTTTCAGAAATGGAGGAGGGTGGGTAAGGGAAAATCTGTTAGCTGAAAGGTAGGTCCTACTGAGCTTCCAGAATGCTACCTACTGAGCTTATATCCCTAAGGTAATATTTTTCAAATACCCTTAAGTAGTCTTTTTAGACTTTTGCCTAATCCCCCGGCCCCCATGAATTTTTTTTTTAAGGAGGTACCAGAGATTGAACCCAGGACCTCTTACATGGAAAGCAGGCACTCAACCACTGAGCTACATCGGCTCCCCAATGAGAGTTGGGTTTGTTTTGTTTTTAGGAGGTACAGGGGATTGAACCCAGGACCTCATACATGGGAAGCAGGCTCTTGACCACTTGAGCTACATCTGCTCCCCATTACATGAAATTTAATACGACAGGTATAGTCCACATCTGTTTATGGTATATATATCTGTGCCTCATACAGAAAAGAGTAAGAATCAAAAGATAGTGACTTTTACCTGAACCCTGTGATCTTGGAAAACAGCATAAGTTAAGAAACTCCCCACCCGCTGTGTTACTGTCCAAGTCGGCCTTAACTTCTCCTTTGCCACTGTGCTCTATTGCTTGTGTAATCAATAAAACTCTTTCTCTCTTTGAAACTCGTGTCTCAGGAACTGAAGACACAACTGGAGAAAAGAGCCCACTTTTACGCAGTGTCATTACTTCTTCCACTCTGGCCCTTAAAAGAATCTAGATGGAACATATTCCATCTGGCTTCCACAGTAAACTCATCTGCAGAACTCTTCCATTAGCTCATCCAGTCCTTAAAACTCTCCTGCCTTCTGCATAAGGGATGTTGAGCCCTCTCTCTGTTATTGTGATATCCTCTATGGTCTCTCTCTCTTCTCTATGGCATTTAACTTTGAAAAAAGTCATCCTTGCCTGTTTCACATTGTTTGGTACAATTTTTTTTGTTAATACCCCCAATCAATTTTCACTCCCTTGGAGGAGAAACTGCCTACAGAACAACTCTCCTTCCCTCAGAATGTACTCACTAAGGCAAAAGATTGGAAGACTCCTCAGAGCAGCAACTAAATATTTTAAGGAAAACAAAACAAAACAGGGAAAATGATGAAAATTAATATTTATGGTGATCCCCAAGGAAAGAACCCACTATGAGGTCCATCTGTCAACTCTGCTGTTCAGTACCTCATTAAAATAAGACAAGGATCAGCAGGTATTAGAGGACAGGCTTTAATAAGAAAAAGGTAAAAAAATTAAAAAAAAAAAAAAAAAAAAAAAAAAAAAAAAAGAATCCTATAAAATGCAAATAAGGCAGGAAGTAGAAAAAACTCTGGGAAAGAGGGAAACTTTATATTGTTACAGAGAATAAAAAAGCATATTTTAAAAATAAACATTCAGAGAACCAGAAAGTTCTTGGAACTTAAAAATAAAAGATAGCAGAAATAAAAATTGAAGAGTCAGGATATAAATTAAGATAAGGAAATTTCTAAGAAAGTAAAAAGTAAAAACAGAAAAATAAGAAAATCAGAAGTTCAGGCCAGGAAGTCTAATAGTTTGTTCAGGGTTTTTTTGTTGTTGTTGTTGATTGTTTTTAATTGTTCAAGAAAGAAAACGAAGGGAAAGAAGTCACTAAAGAAATGTGTCGGAGACCAACTCTCTTAATGGGAACATATATGATTGGAGTTGAAGGTATCAGTATGAATTCAGGGTTTTCAGATTATGTTTGTATGTTTATGTGTATGCATGCATATGTACACATGTGTATATATGTGTATATATGTCAGTGTATATTTAAATATATTCTATTGCTCTGTCCCTGAGAGAGCCTAGAAGCAATGATAGCACAAAAGCAATGAGTACAACTAGCATCTAGAATACCATTCTCACTAAAAGGAATCAGGGAACCTTTAAGAAATGGCTGATTCATGGCCTGGGATAAAGTAAGAACAAAGATGAGCCTGAAAATTCTGTTGTGTCAGAAAGAACGAAGTGCTCATAGAATAATGGGGACATGAGAAAACATACAGATGTTGTTTGAAGGAACCAAATCAGGGAAAATTTGGGCTTCAAAATAAATAATGACAATAATAGATTAAAATAAACTGAATAAAATTAAAAGAAATCATGAGTTCAGTACAAATACATTTTAAAATGAGTAAATTGAAAGTTTGTTGAGAAATAGGATATTTTTGTAGTTTCAAAGTATATCCCGATAAAAATACTAGTTAATTACAAAATTTTAAAAAAAGTAATTACACACCGGAGAAGTCTGGCAGACACCACCTTATAATCAAGTGATCAAAGTGAACAGCCTAAGTAATAGGACAAATCAAAACTGAACACTACCATAGGATGCAAGAAGAATATGTATCCATGACATCCTGCCAAAGATGCATAACCTGAATGTAATCAGCAAGAGATGCAGACAAACTCAGACTGAGGGTCTGTAATCTTCAAAAGCATCAAGATAGGAAGTCAAGGAAAAACTGAGGAACTGTTCGAGCTCCTGCTTTCAAATCTTTTGGGTATATACCTAGTGGTGAAATTTCCAAGGCACACAGTAATTCTCTATTTAGCTTTCTGAGGAACCACCAAACTGTCTTCCACAGTGGCTGCACCATTTTACATTGCCACAAGCAATGAATGAGTGTTCCTATTTCTCCACATGCTCTCCAACAGATATTTTACACCAATGTTCATAGCAGAATTATTCACTATTGCCAAAAGATGGAAGCAACCCAAATGCCCATCAACTATGGATAAATAAAATGTGATATATACATACAATGGAATATTATTCAGCCGTAAAAAGGAAAGAAGTCCTGATACATGCGACAACATGGATGAACCTTGAAGACATCATGTTGAGTGAAATAAGCCAGATATAAAAGGACAAATATTATATGATCTCACTGATTTGAAACAATTAGAACAAGTAAACTCATAGTCAGAATCTAGAATATAGGTTACTAGGGAATGGGGTAGAAATAGAGAATGGGAAGTTAAGGCTTCAAATGTACAGAGGTCCTATTTAGAATGACGGAAATATTTTGGAAAGGGGTGGTGGTGATGGTAATGCAACATTGTGAATGCAATTAACAGCACTGAAATATATATCTGAATGTGATTAAAAGGGGAAATGTTAGATTGCAACTTGTAACATGACAGGAAAAATATCTGGGATTCCTACTGGTGATAAAGACACAGGTATTGCTAATACCACTGAGATTTATTGTCTACATTTTATAATTCAACTAGAGGTTAGTAAAAATAAAGATGTAATTTTTATTCCATTCAAAGTTCATGGACACCCTAAATCCTTAGATCTTTTAAGGATGGAGGTAAAAGGTCTGTGGACCGTAGGTTAAAAACACATTAATTAAAACTTAAAAGGATAGAGAAATTTAGAGATGAAATTCTTATTTGTCTTTTTGTTTATTATTATTATTGTTATTATTGAAATAACGAAAATGCTCTAATAATGATTGAAGTGATGAATGCACAACTGTGTGATTATACCAAACACCAGTGATTGTACACTTTGGATGAATTGTATGCTTTATTAATATGTATCAATAAAATTCATTTGTTAACAAAAAAAAAGAAAAAAACTTAAAAGGAGGTTGTTTAAATATCACCAAGAACAACTGGCAATCTTGATATTCATTTCCATTATTGCTTAGGAAGCACAAGGGTAGAGAATACAGGTGATCACTTGTTTAAATTACCACATTTGTAAAGAATGGAGGTCCAATTAATGTTTCACTGCACTTAAAACTCCTACACTGATATATGTAACAGTGCATGGCAATAAATTAACAAATATGATGACAAGTCAATTTGAACAACAAAAAGCATAAGGTTCTATAAAATGAGACTATTTTTATCCATATACACCAAATTAAGAATCATGATACTGAATTATCTCTGAACTCATAACTGATCAAATTTTATGTATACTGAATTTTAGGAGAAAAAGATGATTTAGAAGATCATTTGGAAGATGTAGTTAAATTATCAAAGGAACACTAAATTAGCTATTTTAAATAATGTACCAGAAGGTTAATTGAAGAGCTATTTGATGTGTGTAGACATCAACAAATAAAATTTCTTTAAAAATAACAAATCCTGACTTGAAGCCCTCTTCATCTAGATAGCTGAGATAAGTGCTATAATATTTAGATTGCTTATTTTTGGGTTAAAAGTAAATCCTTATTCTTTACTTGTAATTGGAATTAAGATCACTGAAATAGAATTCAAAATATAAGGATAGTTCCTTAAAATCTCATCCAAAAATCAACATTAAAAGAATCAAGATTATCACAATTTGAAATAAATTATTAGATGTATAAATTTAATTATATTAATTCTAAAAATGTTCTTGTCTGTCAAAATCTCAGTGCCTTACCTCTGCTTAACGATTTTAATGAAGTCTAATAGTAAATTATAACTTAATAATAGAATAAAACACATTTATCCCACCTAGTTACTTTGCAGCTTGATTCAATCAAGTCGTTTTCAAATTCAAGAAGGTTAGAAGGCAGATTATATTCTAATGGGGATGTCAGTCTTTTCAAGCGTAATAAACCAATGCAAAATTTTGCTCCCATCTCTTCCAGTTCTCGAGTACCAATCTGTAAACCCTAGAAATAAAGCAATATTATAGATATAACTAGAAGGTTTGCTATCTTTTGGCTGCATTTCATTAAAATTATTCAAATAAATTTGTAACTATATAAAATAAAGAGTTTGGTATTTTGTATGGAACTAAGACTCTACAAGCACAATGTCTTAACGATATATGATTATTTTAGGTCACAAAGGAAACCAACTGTCCTAAAAGGCCATTTCTAAAATGTCTATTCTCAGTCAATATTAATGCAAATTATTCTCACTAACACTCTAGGAAGGAAAAAATAGATAATATGATAATGCTACTCTTGGAATTCTTGTATGAAATTATATAAACAAGGTCCTGCTAGTATTTCTTGTAATCATTACTTTGAATGTCAATGTTGAAATAGTATAGTACTAAAATCAAGAATCCAATAGGTATACTTGAACATTACCTTATAGCTGTATGACAAAAGAAAATGGTAAGCTAAAAACAAAAAAACGTCACTATGAATACTTAAAGGTTAAAAACAAATCAAACATTTCTAAGCCAATGAAGTAGTAGTAAAATAAGTACTAGGTTCTATGTTAATTAAGAATGCCCATTCTACTTAAAAAAAGAAAATTTTGCTATAGCCCCTTATCCTTTTTTAAACAAAACCTTCCCAATAAACAATATAAGGTTTACCAAAAGTTAAATGTTACCACATAAAACCATAAAAATCAACTGTAAGTCAAGACACTACTTATTTAATTTTCAAATAAAAATGAATTTCTAAAATAGGTGAAATCCTTGTACCAAAAAAGGGTGTAGGTGTAGATAGAGCAGTCATCAATTGTAAAGAAGGTACTCTAAAATTGCTTTTCAATAAATAGATTGAGTTCCTAAAACATATGAGAACTGAAGAGAATAAATTGTAAAAACTGGTATCCTACACAAGGCACATGACTTTATAATAATATTTTTGTTTGTTTAAATAAAGGCTTTGACCAACTTCCAAATATTCTAGGAAATGAGACCTAATTGACTTTACTAGAATATCAGTTTGCTTTCTTAATTTAAAAGCCTATAGAGTTATGCCTGTTTCTGAATCAGTTCATGGAAAATAAAAATAAAGAATATTTATGGTCTAAAATTCAGTAACAAACACATTCTTGAACATGAAAGAGACCTGTTTATTAAAATATTATTAGACTCATAGCTTATTAGCATTAACCAATTTGAAAAGTATACATTATGATCAAAGTCTTAAATTTTAGACATAAAAATTTGGCTCAGTAAGACACTCTACTCCATAAGAGTTTTAAGTCAATTTATACTCTATTAAATCATTAAAAGATAAATGCGTATTTTTCAGGTGTCCTTATTTTAAGAAGTTACAGTAAAAGCAAAAGCAATTTTTTAGAGAACTAGTGTAACATTTTATGTTTCTAAATATATTTTAGCTATTTTCAAAAATTTGACAAAGCAAACTTATCCAAAGGCAAACAGAATATTAAAAACTCCAATGAAAGTCTATCAGCAGAATCCAAATATTATAATTGTAAGGGCCTTCAAGTTTCAACTTCTCTGATTACTTCTTTCCCCACCACTGGGTCCAGTTTCATAGAAACTGATGCTTTAGCTCACCTTCTGCTGCCTAACTGCATAAGTCACCTCTTTAAGGAGTAATTTATAGTCTGTTTCCAAAAATCATATCCTTCCTAGGATCCACCTATGTTCTTATACAAAAGTGATTCTAAGTTGCTGGGTTTTTCTCTCCATTCTCCACAATTACAGAAATGAGATGCTTGGCAAACATTGTCCACAAAAACAATGATTAGGGGACAAGGTGAGGGAGGAGTGGTGTTTATGCTACATTTCATTTCTCACCGCCATCCTGCCTTTGGTAAGTTAGAAGTCTTTGTTTTACAATTTTTGAAGAGAGTGCCAAAGATTTTGCACTTTGGAAGAACACTAAAACATGGTCAATCAAAAATTTAGGGAATAGTCACTTAACACAAAGTACTGGAATTTCATTAGGTTCTAATCTAACAGGCCCCAAAAGTTTGAATGCCAATTGCAAAAGCTATACAATTTTCTTTCAGTTTGTTATAGACTGAAAGCTATAACTAGACTCTCCACTTAAAATTCTGACATCAACTATAAAGTGTTTATATTTTTAATACTAGCCAATTAGAAGATTTTTAACTCTTTCCATACAGCTTCATGTAAGGTATTTAAAAATAAGATTTGGTTGTGTCTTTCCCTATATGAAAAAAAAAATTAAAAAAAAAATCCCAGAATGAGTGGAATAATTAGTATGACATCCAAAAATATCTCTGTGGCAAGGCAAGAATAAATATTTGGTCTCTTCACTGCTTAGCTAAGGCACAAACCACTGACTATGAATTAATCTTTAAAATCAAATAATTTAAAATTACTTGACATTTTATTAGTCTTAATCTCAAAAGTAAAGTCTTAATCTCTAATAAAAGCCTATGGCATTATAGAAGGGCAGTCTCAATGAAGAAAAAAATTTTAAGGGATATACATTTAAGAGCCAAACACAAAACTTCTAAATTAACAAACCAGCTCCTTTACAAACATAAATGCATAAATCTATACCTACATCCAATATATCCAATATATCAAAATTTTTAAAAAATATACTGCTTGTACAGTTCTTTATAAATTACTAATCAGTATTTAAATTTATGTACAGCAATGTATTTACTTAACAATTATGAATGTAAAAAGACTCAAATAACCAAGAATTTTGTAAGGAGTTCAAGCAAGCTATGTCATTCAGAAAAGCAAAACCTCTGTTTTAAAGACTGCAGATGATTCAATTCCATTACGGTAAATTACATATAACTCAGTATAACAAATCTATCATTTAATATATACTTGAAAACCACTTATAGTAAATATGAAAGGCAAGTCTTGAAATTTCTTTTATGGCTAGAAGTTCTGCGATGTCTTACCTTATACTTTCCTTGATCACAGCCACACAAAGTACTCTCCATGGTATAGCTTCTTTGTACTCCTATTTCTCTCCAGACTACAACACGTGCTGTGGACTCTTTAGATTTTTCCACTACGAAGCTACAGCTGCTCATGCAAAATGCTGGTGCAATATGACTCAGTATCTTAGGCAAAGTCTGTAAAAATAATAATGATAATAAAATAAAAGGTATTTTTGTTGTTTTATTTTTAAAAATGCAATGAAACCACAATAATTTAGAGCAGGGCCTGCTATTATCTCTAGTTGCTCAAAACACCAAAATGATCCTTACTAATTTAAATTTTTCTGCTAAAATGATCGATCACTCTTACTAATTTAGATTTTCAAAACCACAGTTTTTTTTTAAAGATTTATTTTATTTATCTATCTCTCCCCACCACCCCCTTGTTGTTTGCACTTGCTGTGTCTGTCGTCTTTGTTTCTTTAGGAGGCACTGGGAACCAAACCCAGGACCTCCAATATGGGAAGGAGACACCTAATCGCTTAAGCCACTTCCGTTCCCTGCTTTGCTCTGTCTCTCACTCTGTTTTTCCTCTTGTTGCATCATCTTGTGTCAGCTCGCCGCGCCTGCCCATTGTGCCAGCTCACTGTCTTGCTTGTCCTCTTTAGGAGGCACCGGGAACCTCTGCTCCCTGCTTTGTTGTGGCTCTCATTATGTTTTTCTTCTTGTGTCTCTTGTTGTGTCATCTTGTTGTGCCAGCTTGCCACACCAGCCCATCGTACCAGCTTGCTTTCTTCTTTAGGAGGCACTGGGAACCAAACCACGAACCTCCCATGTGGTAGGTGAGAGCCCAATCACTTGAGAGTCACATCTGCTTCCCAAAACCACAGTTTAAAAATCAAGTTGTAGCTTGAATTTTAAGAAAAAGCACAGATCTAATATTAAGGTTTCCAAATTAAAAAGGTATGTAGCATAGCTTGAAATGGAGATCGCATCACTAAAAGATATAATATCAATATGTGAAATCACTGTTACAAATGTCGATGAAGTTATTATTATTAATTCAAATTCTGCTAGAGTTTACTTCTTCATAGTGATGCTGCATCAATGGGCACAGGGTCACAGTGATAATAAAAGGCCAAAATAGGAACACCCACTACTAGGTAGGACAGACCATCTGTCAGCAGATCCAAACTCTTGCTGAGATCTAGAAAAACCAGTTGCATTAGTTTTCTATTGCTTCTGTAACAAATTACCACAAATTTAGCAGCTTAAAACAACACAAATTTATCTTACAGTTCAGCAGTCAGAAGTCTAACCTGTGTCTCAATGGGCTAAAATCAAGGTGTCAGCAGGGCCACATTCCTTTCTGGTGGCTCTAGGGAGAGTCTAGACGCTGCCCAGATTCCTTGGCTCATGGTCTACTTCCGTTTTCAAAGCCAACAGTAGTAAGTCTTTCTTGCGCTGTATCTTTCCAACACTGACTCTTCTTTTTCCACTTCTGTTTTTAAGGACCCCTGTGATTACACTGGGCCCACCAAGATAATCCAGGTGACCTCTCTATCTTAAAGTCTGGTAATTAGGAATCTTAAATCTATCTGCAACATTAATTCCCCTTGGTCATGTAATATAACATATCCTCAGTTTCTGAGGATAGGACAGGGACATCTTTGGGGACTTCTGTGCCTACGAAGCCAGATAAAAATATAAAACCATCTATTGAAAAGCATTACTGAAACAGTGAGAATTAGAGGGGCTGAGAGTCCTGAGAAAGGAGAATCTTGGTGAGATGGGCTGAAACTGTGCAAATGCTTTGTCTCTGTAGTCAGTTGCCAATCTTACAGAGGGTAAGAGGCTGAGTTTTTTGGAGTTTTCAAATTTCGTGGTTAGAGTTAAATGTGGCTATGTGATTACTAACTTCTCTCCAACGGAATGTGAGGGGGAAAAATGCATGCAAGAGCAGAAGTAATGACTGACTCCTCCAGGCCCAGCCAATAAAACCTCCAAAATGTACTCAATTCTCTTTCCTCCTTCTGGCTACTGGTATGACGACAATCAGGATGACTCTCAGGAAGTGGCGATGCTGCCTAGAGTCTCAGTCCCTGAATGATCAAATGAGGCAGAGCAGTCGCCAATCTGAATCCCTGTCCTGGATGAAAAGGAAATACACTTCTTTTTCTTTATGCCACTGAATTTTGGAGATATATTGGTTACCAAGGTCTTTCTCACTCTAACAGGAGAATTTAGTAAGGTAATAGTTACAAATTAAAACAGAAATCAACAGCTTTCCTAGACAAACAGTAATCAAAACAGATTCAGAATCAATAATTACCAAGCATGAGAAGCAGAAAGGATCACATTCAGAGTAGCCAATAAGTGAAATAAAAGCATATAATAAAATCACGTTCATAAATATGAAGAAATACATGTCTAAAATATAAAGTTAAGTCATGAAAGAAGGCCTGACTAATGGAAAGATATGACACTGTAAATGTCCATCAACCATAAATTAATCAACAGAGCTAAGATATTCCCAATCAAAATGGCCACAAAAATTTTTAGAACTTAAAATTATTCTCAAGCTCACCTAAAATAATAAATATGAGAGTACACCCTGGGAAATTATGAAAATAAAAGTTATGACTGGAGAAATAACCCAACAGATATTAAACTAGATTATTTATCTAAAGTAAATTAAGTTGTGATATTGGCATAGAAATAGAGCTCTCAAAAGAAAGAGATTTCAAAATTAAAACTAAAGGTATTTGTTAAAGGTAGAATTATTAGTGGAGAAAAGATGGCACAACTAGATTTAAGAAAAAATTCTAACTTAATTAAATTCTATTTAAAATTAATAGGTAAAATTTTAAATTGAAACGCAAAAACAGTAAAGAAAACGAGGAACTATACTTTCAAAATCTTGGAATGGGAAAAGTCTAAGCTCAAAATCCAGAAGCCATAAAAAAAATCAACAAACATATTTGTTGTAATTTAAAAGTTTTAAATTACTATACAATCATAAGAAAAAAAAAATAGGGGAATATATGTGCAATACATATAGAATTACTTTAAAAACAATTAGAAGACCCATCTTATAGTAAGCAGAGAATATAAGAAAGGCTATTTTAAAAGAGAGAGCACAATTGGTCAAACATATGAAATTACCTCATTCATAATTATAGATATGCAAATTAAAACAATCAGATTTTTTTTCACCTGGCAAATATGATAGTACAATATAGTGAGGTGGGAGTATCAATCTGTACAATCTTTTTTTTTTTTAGTTTGTTTTTTTTCTTTTTCTTTTGTCTCTTTGTACAATCTTTATGAAGGGTAATTTAGCAATACCAATCAAATGACCACAAACTGGGCACTATCAAAAAAATTAATCTTGGTACATACATACATTAATGATAAAAACACACAAATCTTGTTTAATTGCTAAAAATACTGAGACAGATTTACATATAATGACTTTGAAAAACAGTCAACAAATATTATGTTTTAAAAAGTTGCTGTTTACGGGAAGTGGATGTGGCTCAAGTGACTGAGCTCCCACCTACCACATAGGAGATCCTGGGTTCAGTTCCTGCTGCCTCCTGGAGAAGATAAGCAAGACAGCAGCTGGCATGGCAAGCTGACGCAACAAGATGATGCAACAAGAAGATGCAACGAGGAGACACAAAGAGGAAACACAATGAGAAACACAACAAAGCAGGGAGCGGAGGTGGCTGAAGCAATTGAGCACCTCTCTCCCACATGGGTGGTCCCAAGTTCGGTTCCCAGAGCTTCCTAAAGAGAAGACGAGCAGAGAGAGAGAGCACACAGTGAATGGACAGAGAGCAGACAGCAAGTGCAAACAACAAGGGGTTGGAATAAATAAATAAGATAAACCTTTAAAAAAAAGTTGCTGTTTAGTGTTTAAAAAATAAAACCAAACACTTCACATACTACATGCATATACATTTATGGATGAATGTGCTTCGAGGCAAGACTCACAATACACACAGTAAATATATGCA